>JBBPKS010000349.1:0-14143 GCA_038089355.1 Pulveroboletus ridleyi | reverse complement strand
ATTTCATGATGAGGGTGGGAAAATAATCATATAATGATGGGGTTTATATAGTGATAGCTGATGACAGTTACATAAAGATGACATAATAAAACCATTATCAAATTTATGTAAGTACTTTACAGCATGCATGCTAGGGTCTAATATATGTAATCAAAACTTAAAGTCAAAAAACTGTCCCAATGAGTGATGATTTTAAAATGACTGCCATTTCATCAAATCTTATTCAAATCCTTTAACCCTTGATCCAATAGAAATCCAGGAGTAGGTACTATATTTCATACACTCACAATGTTACATAAGGTTTAGTGGTTATTGTGTTTTATTGGATTTAGTGAAAAATATGCAAACATTGGGACAGTTTTTTGAGCCACTGTAGATCATATTCAGAAGCACAGGTACACCAGTTTCATAGTCTTGGGTACACCCATAGACTTCTATCTACAAGATAAAACAAAGCCAAGGCTAATCAGCACTTAGGGGACATATATACTAAAACAATCTGGTCTGGATGATATGAATCTGGTACTGGACTGACATGATCCAGACCTGGATAAATGGGCAGATTGTACAAATGAGCTCAGAAGAATGAAGAAATGAATGAAATACAAAATAGATCTACTCAGGTGGACTGGGGATATACAGTGACCTCCAAAACCCTTTCCATGTTAGCCCCAATGGTAGTATATGAAGCATACTGCCAGACACTGTGGGAATCCTGCTTAGCTTTGGTGGAGTTATAAATAGTACATACTCTTGGCTACAATATTTCCCTATATATCATGTGATTTGGTTCATAGGCCATAGAGATATGGTCAAAATGAAATGGCAATATCATGGAAAGGGTTTTAGAGCTTTCAAATGCAAATAGGTATTTGGATATTATCAGTACTTGGTATATCCTCGTTTTGCTCTAAGCACTGCCTGAACCCTTCTAGGCATGCTTTCAATTAACTTCTGACACTTCCCAACAGATATTCCCTCCTATTCCACCTGAACTCTCTCCCACAATTCATGAATCCCATTAGGGGGGGTTTCATGCTGTGCAAGCCTCCTCTTGAGACAACTCCAGAGATGTTCAATGGGATTCAAGTCTGGAGACTGTGCAGGCCACACCATAGTGGTGAATTCTTGCTCCTTTAGCCAATTCTTGACCATCCTGCAGGTGTGCTTGGAGTCATTGTCCTGCTGAAAGATGATGTCAGGAGGATTGAGACCATAATACTTTAAGGTCTGCTGGAGCTCATCCTTCAAAAACTGAAGGTAGAAGTCCTCATCCATTCTACCATCAAGCTTGGTAGCAAAGCCAACTCCCTTCCAGGTCATACACCCCCACATCATGAGAGAACCTCCTCTAAACTTGAGAGTTTCTTCCACTAGCTTGTCACTAAGCCCCTCACCTGCCTTTTTCCATGTCCATTTGCACCCATCTGACCCTAGGTGATTAATTTTGGTCTCATCAGATCATATTACCTTCTTCCAGTCCTCAATGGTCCAATCTTTGTGGGCATAGGCAAAATCCAAATGAGCTTTGCAATGCCTGGCAGAAAGAATAGGGTGTTTGGACTTGACCACAGCCTTCATACCAGCTTTTTTCAAGTGATAGCAGATAGTAGTGACAGAGAGGGAATGGTTGACAATGTTGGCAAGGGTTCTAGTCACTTGGACAGCATTTTCAGCTTTCCCAGAAGTAATAAGATGTTGAGCATGATGAATATTACTAGAAGAAAGCTTGGAAGGATGACCTTCAATAGCTTTGACAAGACTAGAACACTCTTTGGAATGGAGCTTGGATATGGCAGAAGGGCTAACACCAGTTTGCTTGGCAATGGCTTCACCAGAATGGCCAGAATCAAGTAAAGAGAGGATAGTGTTTTTTTGAGTAGAGGAGAGAGATCTAACCATGGTAGTGGTTAAGAATCAAGAGGTGTGGGAACTGTTTCAAACTCAGACATATTGTTTACATGTATACCTTTGTTTGTAATAACAAACAGTAGCAATCATACTTCAATTTGAC
The DNA here is from genome assembly GCA_038089355.1 of Pulveroboletus ridleyi. Taxonomy (NCBI): domain Eukaryota; kingdom Fungi; phylum Basidiomycota; class Agaricomycetes; order Boletales; family Boletaceae; genus Pulveroboletus; species Pulveroboletus ridleyi. The sequence goes on along the minus strand of JBBPKS010000349.1, from coordinate 12,129 downwards.
TAAGATCCTACTCAATAGTTCAAAAGCTCCAAAACCCTTTCTATGATATTGCCATTTCATTTTGACCATATCTCTATGGCCTGTGAACCAAATCACATGATATATAGGGAAATATTGTAGCCAAGAGTATGTACTATTTATAACGCCACCAAAGCTAAGCAGGATTCCCACAGTGTCTGGCAGTATGCTTCATATACTACCATTAGGGCTAACATGGAAAGGGTTTTGGAGATCACTGTAGTGGACACTTGAGTGGATGTTTGAATGGACTGAAAAAGGGGCTTATAACTGTAGGAGGGCTTAACCTCCTATATCCACAGGGGACTTGAATACTGACTGTTCCCAGTTAGTCATGTGACCATGGGAAGTTGTGGCTCAGCAAATGGATAATAGTGATACAGGTGGATTGAATGACCACCCAATCATGTGTCAAACTCTGTAATATGTGACACCTCTCTCATCTCTCTCTTTGCTCACTTTCTCTCACTTTATCTTGATGCAACTTTGAAGATATCCTCATGTTCACACAACTGCTGCCTAAAATCAATCCTCAAACATATGCCTGGGCCAACCTAAAAGTGACCAGTGAGTTAATACTAATCATCACCAAAATGGTTCCAGATGATAAAAACAAGCTGGAGGAGGAAAAACAGATGTGAATAATCAAATGGGAAAGTACTGTGGTACATGATTCATTTTTGCATCCAACCTGGCTTCTAACTAGTGTTGTGCTGGCCTGGCTTGGCCTGAAAGCCCTGGCTCAGGCCTACAGAAGTTGCAGGCTAGGCTCTGAGCCCTCAGAAGCCCTGAATGGGGGCCCAGCTGGCCTAGAAGCCAGTGCTTGGGCCCAAGCCAGGGCTTTCTTCCACATATAGTAAGTTATGACTCACTTAAATAATTGGTCACTCAACTCATCATGCTAAGCTGTGCCCCTAATTACACCTCCCCCTCACTACACCTCCAAGTCAGGACCCACCATCACAACAACAATGAAGGCATCACAGATGGTGCATCTACCACACTGGTGATGGCACTGCAAATGGTGTACCCACCACCACACAAGTGATGATGTGGTGAGGGCACACAGTGGTGCACTCACCATAACAACAACAATGAGGGTGAGGGCATGCAATGGTGCACCCACCACCACAACAACAGGTAAAGGGACTGTGATAGTGTATCCATCACATTTAGGACAATGACATGGGCAAGGGTATGCAACCAGTGCATCCACCACACTGATGACAATGATATGGGCAAGGGTATGCAACAGTGTATTCACCATCACAATGATGACACAGGCAAGGGTATCATAATGGCAATGTTGTAGATGAGAACACTGTGATGGTGCATCCACTACACCAGCAATAACAATTTGGGCAAGGGTACACAATGGCAAGTCACCATTATCATGATGATGACATAGACAGGGGCACTGCAATGGCACATCCATCACACCAGTGATAACAATGTGGGTGGGGGTATGTAATGGCACACCCACCACTGCAATGATGACATTGTGGGCAAGAACACTGCAACAGTGCATCTACTGGCCCACCCACCACCATCCTACCACACAGGCACCATAATGGCACATCTACCACACCAGTGATAACAAGAGTACACAATGGTGCACCCATCATCACAACAATAACATGGGCACTGCAATGGTGTACTCACCACCATACCAGCAACAATGAGGTGGGTGAGGGTATGCAACAGCACACCCACCACTGCAATGACAATATTGTGGGCAAGGATATCATGATGGTGTATCCACCAGCCTATCCACCACCAGCCTATCATAGCTTCTGGGGCCTTGGGGGCTTGGCCTGGCCCAGCCCAGATTTCACAAAACCCCAGGCTTGGCTCTGAGCCCCACCCCCATTGACAGCTTAGCTCAGCCCAGCTTGTGAGGGCTCAGCTTAGCTAGCTCATGGTTTTCAGGCCAGGCCTGTACAAAACTACTTCTAACCTATCATAGAAACACACTCTTTGTTATGACTTCATTGAGAAGTCATTGAAAGGGAACAGAGAGACCCTTCAGCCAGAAGAAACTACATCTAGCAGCTGATGACAGAGTTACCCAGCAAAGAGAGGAATGCTATAACCCTGGCAGGGGAGCTACAAGTGCCAGTAGCCCATTGAAGGAGTGCCCATAGCAGACAAGGTTTTAACCCAAGTCCCAGGGGCCAATGAAGGGGGAAATGACAAGTGGTCAAAGCTGGGATTTAGCCAGCTGAGATTACCACCGTATATATTGGCAAGGCCTGTGCACAGACCAAGCTATACACTACTATACAAGGTAATCTACTATGCTACATCTAGTAAGATGGTAATGACTGTGGGTAGTGTTACGATTTATTGCTACGCTCTTTTTCTTTTGTTGAACTTATCTCTTCTCACTTAGTTCTCTTCACACTAAGCTTGTAGTTCCCTCCATCACATACCAATTCTTCTTCTGTTTTCTAGAATGTTCTCTGCTTACTAAGTAAGCTCCTTTAGCCATTGGCTCACTGACTCAATGATCAGTAAGCCATTGTTCTTTCATGTTCCTTCTCCTTCTATACGATTACTCAGCTTCCCTTCATCTTCGTATATAAACCCCAAGTAGCTCCCCTATACTTCAGCTTAGACCTACTTGGCATATAACATCCTAACTTCCCTCTTCATGTGTCTCTGCTCTACACTTGAGTGAGCACTTTTGCTCTCCCTGTGTCCTATCCCGATTACAAGGAATTGTCCTTGGTCTATCCGTTTCACCAGGAAGTCCATTGTCTGGTGCCACCAGGATGAACCTCTGATCTTGCTACCAGCAAGATACCCCCTTGTCTCTATATCTTGGGACTTTCACCAAGTTTGTGCTCAACCCTTTGGGATCAAGCATAACAGGTAGAAAATGGAAGTGCAGGTGGAGATGAGATGTGCAAGGCTGCTGTGAGACAAACCCTGAGATCTGGATCTGAGATCTGCAAAGATAGAATCTAGATAAATATAATGTGATACATGGGAGGCATTAGATTGGATCAGGAGATCTAGGGGCTGGCATGGGAATGCTAAGAAGATCCAATTAGGGAAGGTGTAGGGTGGTCTACAGTGAACAACAAAACTAACCCAATGTTTGCATTATTTTGATTGTTGAGCTAATATCTAGAGAACTACTAAATGAAGACCCCTAAACCTTACCCTTGGTAGAAAGCCCTGATAAAGGGCTTTCCAAACATATATACATTGCTTAGCTAATTCTTGCTATTTTAGGAGATATTCCCATATTAAACAGATGTACTCATTGGGTCAGTTTTGTTGCTGATATGTTAAAGTACTAAAACTACATGTTGGGACATAATATTACATAAGCAACAAGTCATGTGGTTCACTATAAGTTCAACATGATACAAACACATCAAAACACCATTGCTTTTTTCACTCCCATCACCATGAAATCTCTCTCTATTGAACAAACTGCTTATATTGTTTCTCTCTTGGAATTGGGTCACTCAACCCATCAAATTGCCCATTCTACTGGTCTTGGCCAATCTACTATTAGCAGGCTTCATTTGAAACACTGCCCTAACCTTCCCAAGTCCTCTGGTGGTCGTCCATCTATCATTACTCCTCTTGATATGTGCCATGCTGTTTGTCTTATTGGAACTGGAAAGGCTAAAAATGCAAAGCTGGTATGAAGGCTGTGGTGAAACAAAAACACCCACTTCTTTCCCAATGTTATAAAAGAGCAAGATTGGACTTTGCTGAGAGTCATCAGCACTGGACTGTGGATGACTGGAAATGTGTTATATGGTCAGATGAGACCAAAATCAATTGTATTGGGTCAGATGGTAGAAAGTGGGCATGGAAAAAGGCAGGAGAGAGCCTAAGTGATAGGCTTATAGAGGGAACAGTCAAGTTTGGGGGAGGATCAATGATGATATGGGGCTGCATGACCTGGGAAGGGGTTGGGGTGGCATGTAAAATTGATGGTAAGATGGATGCTGACCTTTATGTGCAGATTTTGGAGGATGAACTTCAGCAAACTCTGGAGGATTATGAGAAAACTCCAGATGATATCATTTTCCAGCAGGATAATGATCCCAAGCACACAAGCAGGAAGGCCAAGAAGTGGTTTGATGACCATGGATATGAGGTCATGGTGTGGCCTGCTCAGTCCCCAGACCTTAAACCTATAGAACATCTGTGGTTTATCCTCAAAAGAAGGCTAGCAGAGTACTCTGAATCACCCAAGGGAATATTAGAACTTTGGGAGTGTATAAAGGTGGAATGGTACAAGATCAGGGCTGCCCAATGTCAGGAGTTGATTGAAAGTATGCCTAGAAGGATTAGAGAGGTTATTCAGGCCAAGGGAGGATATACTTCATACTAATTTATATCAGCAACAAAACTGACCCAATGAGTACATCTGTTTAATATGGGAATATCTCCTGAAATAGCAAGAATTAGCTAAGCAATGTATATATGTTTGGAAAGCCCTTTATCAGGGCTTTCTACCAAGGGTAAGGTTTAGGGGTCTTCATTTAGTAGTTCTCTAGATATTAGCTCAACAATCAAAATAATGCAAACATTGGGTCAGTTTTGTTGCTCACTGTATATGTGTAACCCTAGAGGCTATGATGTTGGTGATGATGTCAGGGGCTGGACTCATCACGTGACTGGTCATGTGATTGACCTCATGGAGGTCACGTGACTAAGGGAGTGAAAAGGTGTAAGGAATGTAGGAAAAGAGTGTGGGATGAAAAGTTAGGTGCATGTGATTCATAACACTCTTGGGTGTCTGTGAGATGCATACTATCTTGGCATCAAGTGTTGTGAACTCTAGGAGCAAGCACCACCAGCCTCAGCTTCACAGGCTATTATGAAGTCTGGCAAGGGAATTGATGAGGGGACAAGTTCAAGCTCACTTAATTACCCAAGATATTACTCAAGGATAACAGGTGATCAAAGCTAGGGATGCTAGCTGAGAAACCTGGGTTTATATACTAGGAAACAGTGCACACAGACCACAGGGTCTGTGGGATAAACTTTTTAGTGCAAGAAAGTGAGGAGTGGTCCAATAGGATGCCCAATAGCCCAATAGGTGGAGAAAGTCATTCTGATTATTATGGGTAGAGGATATAGTACAGTCCAAAGGTAGTCCATTGTTATGTAATCATGGTGGCTCTATGACTGCACTACGTTTGTAATAAGGCACACATGCAATATGTGACAACACTCTCCCTCAAACAAAGTGTGGTTGTACTCTAAGAAAAGAATAAAACCAAATGAAATGAATACCTTCTTCAGCAACAAATGCAAAGGCTTCATTCCAAATGAAAATGTGTAAAGGATGATGTTTGATGCGTCTGATGCATCCCGAAAGTCCTGCATTTAAGCAGTATCCAAATAAGGAAAGTTGTGCCTTGGTTGTGTCTGTTTATCCCAATATGGAAGTTGTGGCTTGGCTAAACCCTACACTTATCTCTCTGCACACAATTGCCATCAATTGCCACTAACACCGTCAGTAATGCAAGTCATGACTCGATGTCACACCTACATTATATTTAACATATATGGAATGAATCCAGCACATCTGATTGACCCAATATGGCCCTGGTGTGCCTGGATAACAGGGTAAGTTGGTTTTATTATGCTGACCCAACTAACACTTCTAGTGTTATGCTTGATCCTAAAGGGTCAGGTGTGAACTTGGCGAAGGTCCTAAGGTACTGAGACAAGGGGGCACCTTGCAGGTGGCAAGGTCAAGGATTCGTCCTGGTGGTACTAGATGATAGACCTCTCAGTGATGCAGGTGGACCAAGGACTTATCCCTTGTGATCGGGATAGGACACAGGCAGGAGCTAAAGCACTCACTCAAGTGTAGAGTGAAGACACAAGAAAAGGAGGTTAGGATTATGTAAGCCAAGTAGGTCTAAGCTAAAGGATATGGGTGCTACTTGGGAGTTTATATATGAGGACGAAGGGATGATAAGTAATCATATAGAAACTGGAAGAATATGAAAGAATAATGGCTGACTGATCATTGAGTCAGTGAGCCAATGGCAAAAGAAATTCTTAATATACTGCTTGTTGCACTGTCCATCCAGCAAAATAAAACATCCGAATGGATGCTATTACCATCCCTATTGCAGCTCCAATTGCTGCTGCTGTCTCCTGGCTCACCTCACTCATCTAGCTCAACCCTTGGCCTGGTGACCTGACACAGTGCATCTGTTTCAACATGGCCACTGTCGTCTTCATTCTCTGGACACTCCTGGTCATTGGGGTGACTACTAGGTATGTGCACTTCACCTCCCAGATCATATACAGTGCATCTCAGGCCTGCAGACCTCATAGGTGAGTCTGGCAATTCTGCATTGATGTACCACCATGCTAACAGTACTTGCAGCTTCTTCGTCTGTCCATCAATGTCCTCAACATGGGCCAATGCCCTTGACACATCCATCATGTTGTGAGGTCATCCAACATCACTGCTCACCAGGTACAGTCACTCTCCCTTGAGCTTATTGCTCAGGGATTTGTGACATTGTCATATGGCTCTTGCTGATCCATTTGCAGCTTCCTCAACACCTTTCAACACTCCTTGAGTGGGTGTTGTGCTGCAGGTGAGTCTGACATTGTAACTTCCCAGTACTGACCTATTGCATAGCATTTCACTGCTCATGTGTTGTAGCTTGCAACTTGGCAACTGGTCAGCACTCTCCCCTTCGAGCTTGACACTCAAGGGGCTGATCAATCCATTCGTGGCATCATCAGGTGGCTTGGGTGGCTTGGAGAGTAGTGGTAGGTCCACTGGTATGTTATCATCATCCACCACTGTGCACTGACGACCTTTCTCGCCCACTGTCGCAGATTGCACATAGGCTTGGCACATGGGCCATCTTGCCCCCTCAATCTGCACAGTGCAGTGTTGTGACATACACTCTGCCTCCAGCTCCACCTTCAAGATCTCAGCCTAATCCCTGGGTTCATTGCAAGGGTCCAGTAGTGCATTCTCTGTGCAATTGGGAGACTCCATCAGTATTGCTGGTGTGTATTCATTTATATTGCGAGTGTGCCCACCCGCTGGTTGGTCCTCAACTACACTGACCAGAGTTTCACCTCCAGTCATTGGCATCTGCAATTCATTTGCCCAGTTGCCCAATTTACCAGGGTGACCACCAACTTCCAGTATTGTAGCCTCGACCCGTTAGACCCAACTAACCACCCCTGCGCTTACAGCAGTGACAGGTGGCCCACCCAGTATGCCACTTGCATTGGCAGCACCCTCCATAGCCTGTCTGATCACACTAGCCACCCCATGCTCACAGCAGCAACAGGTGACTCTGGATACATCTGGATGATGCTTGTCATCACCCAGTGTGTCCCCAGGGTCCTCTGTCATGTTCCCTGGTCTGTCATCCTTGCTGCTCAGGCTGCCAGTGTCTTGCTGCAACCTAGTGCTGTCAGTGTTGTTGGTCACCAACTGATCACATCACTTCCCCCTCAAGTGACATGCTGACAGTGTCCAGTGCATCTCCATTTCTAATGCGAGCACACTCACTCGCCAGGGGTTTCCCTTCAGTATCTGTGGCTGGCTTCCTCAATGGACTCGCGCATGTGGCTGACCTCAGTGTCACCACTGTCGTTCTGACTGTCCATGTTATCATGGCCCATACCAACAGCCTTCTTGGCTCTGGCTCCTTGCCAGCTGACATACTCAGCCCTCTCACCCTCATTATCTGCCCTCTTGACCATAGTGGTCCCATGACCCAGTCCCTTGACCTCTTGGCATTCCTGCATTGTGACCAACCTCACCACACCTCTGATAGGTGCTGCTGAACTGTCTCAGTGTTGGTGCAGCCACTTGCGCTGCCTTGTCAGGTACCCTAGACTTTTCTGTAGCCATTTTAGTAGCTATCACAGTCTTGTCAAACCATTGTGTGAGGTATTCCCAGAACTTTTGCACCATTCTGAGATGATAAACTGAAATTAAAATTGAGTCTGGCAAACTCGAAGTGACAATGAATTGTGCCATTATCTCAGACTGATGGTCCACATTCATGGCTGTACCAGTGAGATATTCCCACAGCCCATGGTCCTTGATAGTCCCATGACTTTCTCATGTCATGCCAACCAATTCCTGCCATCTGGCCTAAGCTCCAAGACTTTGTCTTCATCAAGCCATGCCATGGGGAATATCCTAGGTTGGTGAGTGGGCTAATGAGCACACTTGGGGCTCATAACCTTTTGAAACAAGAAAGTGAGGAGTGGTCCAATAGGACGCCCAATAGCCCAATAGGTGGAGAAAGTTATTCTGGTTATTATGGGTAGAGGATGTAGTATAGTTCAAAGGTAGTCTGTTGTTTCACAGTGGCTCTATGACTGCACTATGTTTGTAATAAGGTGCATATGCAATATGCAACAACAAAACTACTATACATGGTAAGGCTAAAGTATATGCTCATGAGAGAGTTCTGTAAGATAGAAGCAAGGTGACAGAGATTAAAAGGGCATGGTGGCCATGAGGTATATATCATGGTCTAGGCCCTGTCATGTGATCAGTCATGTGACAGATGAAGTAAGAAATAGATAGGGGTCTGAAGGTGGTGCATAACATCAAGGCTGTCCTTGAGACTGGGATAGCTGAGACAATAAAAGAGTCCAATGAGACAGCTGAAAGGTGAAAGGCTGAGAAGGTGGAATATCAGAAGAGGAAGGATGACAAGCAGCAGGCTGCTGTGCAATAGCAATGGAATGAGGAAATACAAGTCCCAGAAGACATCAAACCAACCATAGCCACAGCTGAGGTAGAACTGTCCCTGGCAGATCCAGCTCCAGAAACAAGCAAGCACATGGGAGCCAAAAAGCTGCTCTCCATCATTGTCATTCCAGTGCAGCCAACCAAGGTAAGCAGCTAGTAATAAATCACAATATCCATACTAACAAGTTGAATCAGCAACCATGAATCATTGTAGATAAGGACAAGGACAATGAAAATGATGAGCCAGCCCTGAAGAAAGTCACTGTGGGTGATGCATCCCTTGACCATGACAAACCATGTGCTGGATGCATCAAGGCAAAGGTTGGATATGTTACTGGTGCCAAAGCCTCAAGGTGAATTGCAAGAAGTTGAATGGCCATGGAGGGAAGGTGATGGATGGACCACAGGGGTCAAAAGACAGGAAGGGAAAGGGAAAGGCTCCAGGTGAGTGGTTTTCATATTCTGCATGCATGACTGACTCTCCACCAGAACTTACCAATTGCCCATATCAAAACCAGGTCCCAACTGGAGCCATAGAACTACATATCTGATAGTGAGCATGAGGATGGAAAAGAAGAAGAATGGGAACTGGTCCATGCAAAATGTTGCCCATACATGGATGAGGTCAATCTGGAGGTGTGCAAGGTGGATCTTAGGACTCTAGCTCTCCTGGAACATAAGTTCTTGCAGGCCCAAGCCTGAGTTCAAGAGTCCATTGCACAAATACAAGAGTCAGTGGCATGGGTGCAAGAATCAGTGGCCATATTCGAGGATGTGTGAGCTGAGTTAGTGGTTGTAAAGGCAGTGCTGGGCAGTTGGTAGGTAGTTGAGTCCTCATAGATAGTATCCTTTTGTATTTTTCTGTGTCTTTGTATCTGAGTCCATGTCCATGTCCAATTGCATGTGAGGAAATCAAATGTGGGGTACCACTTGACTTGTCTTCATCAATCAGCTTGCTGTATCTATACCTGCATAGATCCTAAATGGACAGATACTGGATTGATACCAGATTGAAGGAATGGGCTACTGGATTGATGTGCACTGGTTTCAAAGTGTGATCAAAAGTGAATGTCTAAATACAATGAATACAAGACCAAGAAAACAAAATGATATACATATGACTGTTTTGCTTAATTTTGTTGGTTGGCAATGAAGGAAGGAGTGACTGAACATATCATATGACTGTCTGTTATTTGATTTGTCAGAGATTTGACAATGCTGGATGAAAACCAGGATGAAGATTGATAGACACCAGACTAAACCTGGGATAGAACAAATATGTAGCAAATTGATAAGGAAAATAATAGTGTGAGTGTCTGACCTGACTTGTGTTCTTTAATCTACTTCTTCTGTCTATGTCTACAGCAAAACCAACCAAACTGGATGGGACTGGATTAATGATGAACTGAGTCCAGATAGTATGTGTAATCTAAAATATAGATCAAAAACAAAATATGAATAATGCAACTGAAATCAATAAAAACACAAAAATTGAATAGCAAAAATGAAAAAGAACAGGGACAAGTAAGAATACAAGTACCTCTCCCCAGGGTACTATGAATAATGACCTCTGGGTCATGACAATCTAGGGTAGGGGAAGTGCTTTCAAATGAAGAAAAACAAATAGATCAAGGGGCTGGATGGGCAGCTTCAAATCAAAAGGGGCATAAGAGGCCTGATGAAAAAATAACAAGATAAAAGAAGACAAGAAAATACTGGACTGAGCATCAGGAAGAGGGTCAAGATAATACTGCAATGTCAAAGATAGAAAGGAACCACCCAAGAATGGGGGCTCTGAGAGGGAGAGTGTTATGCTTGATCCCAAAGGGTCAAGTATGGAATTGGTTGAAGGTCCTAAGATTGAAGACAAGGGGGTACCTTGTAAACAGCAAGGTGAAGGGTTTATCCTAGCAATAGCTAGACAGGGGACTTCCCAGTGAAGCAGGTGGGCCAAGGACAATCCCTTGTTGTTAGGATGGGATGCAGGCAGAAACAAAAGCACTCACTCAAGTGTAGAGCAGAGACACAAGAATAGGAATAGGATTTTATGTGCCAAGTAGGTCTAAGCTGAGACTACATTGATGCTACTTGGTAAGTTTATAGGAGAGTGAGGGGACACTGAGTAATCATATGGAAACTGAAAGAACATAGAAAAACAATAGCTGACTGATTGTTGAGTTAGCAAGTCAATGGCAGAAAGAGAGTGATGAGTAACCATGGAATGATGAAGAACACAAGGGAATGAGCAGACATGTGAGAGAAGAAACTATGAGCTTAGTGTAAAGAGAACTAAGCAAGGAGGAAGGATGAGTCCAACAGAAGGGAGAAAGAGTAAAGCAGGTAACAAATCATAACAGAGAGAGAAAAATAACCAGTGAAGAGAAGATTAGCAAACACAGATGATAAAGAGAGATGAACATCTGATATAGCAGATAGTGATACAAATGAGTCTGGCATGGTGGACAAGGACACAGATTGGGACAATGGCTTAGATATGACTGATGACAAGGATGAGAAAAGAGGAATGTCAGTAGAAATGGGTGGAGAGGTAAATGTTGTGAACGACTTGCCACGTTCACTAGAGAACCGAACCTAACCGTCAGCTGGACCAAACCATAACCCTAAGAGAAGGAAAGCTGATGATGGAGCTACCCAGCAGAAAGAAGGAATGCCTGTGTCATGGGCTAGCCAGAGCAGGAACCATCATAGAGCCTTCATGAGAGACGAGGCCCGAAGGCCAAGCCCTTAGCAGACAGAGGAGGAGCCAATCGACAAGTGGCTAAAGCTGGGGTTCCCAGCTTTAGATCACTGGCCTTATATATTGCCTGGGTCTGTGCACAGACCAAGCAGTACACTACTATACATGGTAACGAACGTAACTACGGTAAGCGTAATGAGGGAATGGAAGGATGGAGATTAAAGAGGTCAGGCTGCAAGGAGGCAAGCCCTGAGATCTAGATCGTAGTCCTAGGAGATAGGATCAGAGATCCGAGGATCGGGATCAAGATCCAATATATACTAATGGATACAAAGGGAGATTAGATCGGATTGGGAGATCTAGGAGGTGGCAGGATTGCTGTGGAAATCTGATGGAGATTGAGGGTCTAGGGTAGTCTAGGGTTTGCCATGTGGCAACCTTGAGGCTATGATGTCATAGATGACATCAGGGTCTGGACTCATCATGTGACTGGTCATGTGATTGGCCTCATGGAGGTCACGTGACATAACAAACATGAGGTGAGGGAAAGTGAAGGGAAAGGAGTGTGGGAATAAAGTTAGGTGCAAGGGGATTTGTAACAGTAAATGAAGCAAGGCCCAACATAGCAGACAATGACACAGATAGGGATAGGTGCTATGGCCTGGATACAAACAATGAT
>JBBPKS010000348.1:0-14161 GCA_038089355.1 Pulveroboletus ridleyi | reverse complement strand
TTGAAGGGAATCGACCGACTCAAGTTTTACGTGAGCTAACATTTCACTTATGCACAATACATACTATCAATTGCCCTCGATAGCTAGCGACTTCCTATCATTGTGATATATGCTGAGTTAATCTGTGAGACATGTCACTGCATTCAGCAACACCGAAATATTTTCTTCCACAATGGCGACGTGCCGCAGAACCTCCTGAATGGCTGGCTGCACGCTATGCGAGCAATCCTTGTGAGTATCTGAAGCGAGTTTCCGAAACTTGGTCAATTGCTCTCTTAGAACTTCGAGGCATGCTTCTAACTGGATGGCAGTGACCGCAACTTGTACGCGGGCAGTCTCTCTTCCGGGGGGGGCATGCCAGCGAAGTAATCCTGGGGTGCAACGTTGTCCAGGGTAGCTTAAAGTGTGACAAACGGGCCACAAAGTAACCACAAGTGCGGTGTCGAGGTCAAATCCATGCCTATATCAGATTATTAACAATTCCTAGCAACTAACAGGCTTTGAGTCCACCTACGCATGCAAAATTATTTCCGCTTGGTATAGAAAATTGTCCAACAACTTGGTGATATCTTTCACTTCCTCAGATATGAGGGACAGGTGAAAAGCGAGGGGGGAGTGGCTCTCAACCATCTGCAGCAGCCCATCCATAGACAAGGTCAACACCGGCGGATGGTTCGTCTGTGTACTGGCCGATCGAGCTGGTGAGGATGTGTGCACATGTGGTGTGATATCGCAGTGCAGGCTCTGTTTGGAGACCAGCTCAGGGGGAGACAGGTGAGCACAAAGGAGAACCAAGATTGTGACCAGGCGGAACACAATCCAAATGAAAAGAAAGCGAGTAAGGCGCATCGAAATCACCTGAGGTTGATGCGCTATCACTAGGCAAGCGTGTATACAATGCCTGTCGCCACTTTACTAACAAAGCTTTATAGCGGCTTGCAAACCAGTCACACCGATGCACAGACGCCACGCAGTGCTTGTATTGTGCCACTCAGCTGTCAGGCTTTCAATTTCAGCGCTCAGCATTCAGGCAGCGATTAGGACTACGTAAGCGACTACATGCAATCGAATCGATGGTAGAATCGTTCAAGTTGTAGCAAATCAAATCCTCGGGTTACCTTACTGGATATAGTAATGGTCGATACTCTAATGTAGCTCGCACCAAAATTCTGTAGGGAAATTGTTGGGGTTCAATACTCCTACTCCCCCGTCTGCCCTCAAATCATCCATAAAACTGCACACAGGAAGGTCAGTATATTTGAAAGTTATCGAACAAGGTTGGATCACCGTTGTAGCGCTACCAACGCAAGTCTGGTTTCGCAGCCAGTGCGCAGGTTGCGAACGAAGCGGCGCCTACCCCTCTTCATCACGATCAATTCGCCATTCCATCTTCCTCCAGGGGCGATCTGGCTGAGGGAACGGTTCACCGGAAGACTTAAATCATGTTGGTATGAAACCAAAAACCCATGCTCGACATTGTGCTGATCCTGGATGGTAATGGTTGTGTCGTGAATTTGGTGGGAAGTCCCAAGAATATGTTCTACGGCGGGGAAGGACGGAGAATCTAAATTTTCCGATGGGGGCGAGATGATGCATACACTCCGTCGAGCGTATCGAGAAGACGCCAAGGAGAAGTGAATTGCCTCGACAAAGAATACGGATGACTGCGTGATATGGTGGCACTTGGTGAGTAATGAGTAGCGGCCACATCATTCCGGATCGCACCTTTCTGACACGAACTTTGGTCCGAACAGCAGGCATGGTTAGGAGTGAATTATTCGACGGCACTGGTATAAAGGAAGGAGGATCGTCTGAGCGGTGGGGTGCCACCTTGTGCATACGTTGCGTTTAAATAGCCTACAGGACGATTCGGTTATCATCCTCGAGGTCATTTTCTTTGTTCCACTAGTGACATATTCATCATTGATCCGGCCCCAGAGGTTTCGGTTTGCGCCATTGGGTGACACCCACGTACCTGGACGTGAACGGTGTTAGTGCATACATCACCCTGCATACATCACCCAGCAGAATCCGAAACCAACATGCCAGCTTAGCCGTCCATTGTACTACTGCCAAACCCATGTCATGCTAGTATATAATGGAAAGCCCAATGACTCACTGAATACACACAAATCTAGCCCATGTGCCACAGAACTGCGAAGGGATAAGAAAAATTAGGTGGTATCATTGATTGGATCGTCGTGAGCTAGGTCTCACGCGTGTATAGAATCAAGGGCCCAAAGGGCACCGTAACCCTGGCTGCACATCGTGCTCCTACCTCGGCCTGTACAGTATACTACCGGTCATCACGATATTTATGCGATATCCTCGAATAGCCATTTCCTAAGCCTTTCTCGCAAGAAGCCCAGGAATGTCTGCCGAGTGTCCATACAAATATTTAGTGCCTTCTCCCAAACTGCGTGAACAGTCGCAACAATGAGACTCCCCTGAGAGGCACTTTAGGTTGGAATGTGGCCCACCAGAAAACTTACTGCTGTGTCACTGAGCCTGAGGGCATTTTCCCTATTCCACAAATAATAGAGCAGCATGGCCATGACAGGGCCAATTAAGACACCATACGTAGATAGGAGCCTACCCTTCTCATGAGTGTCCGCATAGAAGAAGAACGTCTAGAAACTCGTCAGCTGTCTAGCCAATTCGGGAACTGTCATTGAGACGGACTATCAATGAAAGTACATTGCTGGCAAAAGACTGTTGGATGCTTGAGTCTATGGCAGACGAATCAACTTCATTTTATGGGGGAAAACGCTGTCACATACCTAGTGTGGCTGTCCATATTTTAATGTAACTCTCAGAACCAAGCTCCGAGGCCGCAGTTGTGACAAAACCCGTACTTCGATGTCGACCAACCTAAAAGAGACCACTTAGGCTACTGTCTCGAGACGAGAGATCTCAGAAACACGGCACTCACACAAAGTGATTGAATCAGGTCACCTGAAACAGGACGTAAAATACACATAATGTTGCGGAAGTAACACGTACCTCCATGTTCCAGTGTTTGCTGGTGTTCCCCTGACCAAGTCTGCCAAATCGATACGTCACCGTGGTTCGCTCCGCAAACGACCGCCTCTCCGTTATGCATGAAAGCGACCGCAAGTGGAAAGTTTCTTTCCTTGTCAGGAACCTGTGGATATGACTGTGTCGTAGTTGACTGACCAAGGCGGTATAGGTCGGCTCCACCAGCAAGGTTTGAAATTAAAAGAAAGCGTTGATCAGGCGATAATGCAGAGGAGCCACTGGAGAAGAAAATCACAGATGAGCTGTCTCTGGCTCAGGACATGTGGAGACTTACATAAATTGGTGGTCGTGTGTAGGCTCGATTTGCCAGAGGTTAGTACGTGTTTTTACATCCCAACATCTATATGTAAATCAGTCAGAGGATATAGACAAGTTATATGTGCAAAACTTGCGTGATACCGTGATTGAGATATGACACAACGAGCTTTCCGCCACCACGTAGAAAGTGAAGTGACCGAGGTCGGACTAAACGAGGACCTTCGATGATGTCGTCAGACTTGCGAAGCTGAGGGGGGGTTGGCATTATGTCTACTGTCGCATATCGATCTAGGAAGAATCAAAATCAAACAAAGTTACTTTGAGTTTGATGAGTCGAGTCACCTTGCTGGATGGTCGCGGAAACATGTACTTCTGGACCGACACCGACAGCAAGCAACCCAGAAATGGGTTCCAGATCAAGACAATATACAGGCCCCTTTGTTCCGGTCAGGACAGGGGTTGCAGAGCTGGGATCCTGGAACCACGCGTTACGGTGAACACGGTACTATTAGAAAGATGGTAATGGCCACAAACCTCAAAATCACCCAACTTTCCAGCGATGCCCCCTTCACACCCGAAAAAGATAGTAGAACGTCGGCGAGGGTCCCATATTACGGACAATACAGGGTTTTGAGTGTCGACTTTGCACGCCACTGACCCACTTTTGACATTCCATATGACAAGGTGGCAGTCATCACTCCCACTTGCCAAGTATTTTGCACTGGGAGAGAAAGCCAGACAATTAATGTTGCTGATATGTTGACCCCGAAGGGTCAGTGAGCGCACATATGGCGTCGAAAGCATCAGGGTTAAAAGTAGAAAAGAATTGGTATCTGCGTGACAAGCTAGATCATATGACAATCCAACGTTTTGGCACAAATGTTCACTATCTTGGGGTAAATTCGCGTTGGATTTGCCTCGTGCACGCCACCAACAGATACGGCCAAAATAACGGCACGTTCCCTATCTGACTGCATGCCTCCACATCACCAGATACTGCCCACTCCATGCGTCCAACCGTACTCCCCTAGCTATTCAAATCAATCTAGCTTGATCCATGACCAAAAAACGAACCATTTGAATCAATTAGCGCGACGTTCTCCGGCGCAGGCTTGATGCTGAGTTTTTCAGATAGATAGCCGCAAAGTCGTTCACTGGCCAGCACTCCTCGTATTTTTCCAGAATTGGGAACTTTAGCTGAACCTAGTGTCAAGGAACGAAAAGAAGTCTGTTTGGTAACGGGAGGTAGATAAAGCTACTAACGGCTGCATTAACCGACACTTGAGCTTCAGTGGATTGTTCGGCGTAGTTTTTGGTGATGTCACAGAACTTTTTGCATAGTACATGCACTTCCTTCTAGAGCAGAACTCAGAGTCATAACTTGGAAAGGAGGAGCCACACACCTGGACACTCCGGTACAATGAGTCTTCCCAGCCCAACACACCCTTCAGCGAATAGCCACCAGCTCCTGGCTTCGAGAGCCGTCCAGATGGACGTCCAATTAGGTGAGCACTTTCTGAGCGTTCTCGTGGCCCACCCCAATTAGTGTGATTCCACTGTCGAGTGGCACTTGACCGGCTATGATCGATGTGGGTGACTCCGAACGCCTAGTTTGAATCTTAGTCACAGAAGAAAAAGCGAAGGGGGACGCAGTACGCATTGATTTCCATGTATCTGATCGCCTTTCATCAATTCTAGTCTCCGGCGCATAGTTAAGGGTGTAAATTCAGGGACCGACGAACATTCTGCTTGGAATAGAAGTCGGTTAGTTATGGGGGGGAAGCAACGGTCGTAATGAGTGCTTCCTAGTTTGTCAGACATTGATTCGGAGGCTGTCTTTCCCCACCAGGCAGGAACGACCATCGTCCTTTGGCCCTTAGGTCGTAGCTAGAGCAATAGTGAATGAATAAGCTAGGTTGAGCTGCCAAACCAACACGTGGTAGGTAATTGGTTAAGGCTTACTCATTATCTTTTTTCTTTGTGTAGAGCCGATCGTGATAACCGCGATCTCATCGCGTTCCAGACAAGGTCCAACGCCATGCTCATCAGGTATCCGACAAGAGTCTGGGGGCTGAGCTAGCGGACTATGATCAAGGCGGATGAGATACGACATGCCGAGGTGTCATCACTCCCGCCCCATGTCGGTCGGGTTGCCACCGTTGTTACCACGCCATACCACTGTTGTCATCCTCGTACCGTGGTGACAGTACACTGTGGGAGCAGATGGATTGTTCGGGGAGAACTAGAGGAAGGAGAGCAACTTAGTGACACACTGACGCAGCGTCACAATGCCAGGTCAAATGAGCAACCGCAGTGTGAAGGTGCTTGCCTGGGAGAACCTCGTGCGACACAACGACGTGGAGTCGTGGTGCGTTGATTTGTTGTCCTGCTACTGCCCTCCCCCCCTCTCCTTTTCTGTTGCATGTTGGAACGAGTTTCCGAGATACTGGGCACTCTTGTAAGGTTTGTCCGCAGTGTTCCGCCGGGATTTGTGTCGGGATGAACTAACTCACCCAGGTGGATTTGGATGAATATGGTGTGAAAATTACCAAACCCGTCGAATTGACTCAGGGACTTCTCGTTGGAGCGACCTCCATTTTCGACAATGTAGAGGGTGAATATGACCCAAGGCTGGTCATGGTGAACTAGCAAGGGTGAATTTGACCTATTTACAAACCCCCGGAACACTACCACAGTGGGGACGGACGTATGATCTTGTCCCTCAATATTAGCGTTCCCACCGGCCCTGCCTCTGGGTCCCCAACAGACCTGATTCTATATCACTACTTTCGCTCACTCTCGCATTCTCCCGGGCATCCATGTGAGATGCATGGGGATTGGGGAACCTAGCCTGTAACCGTGCGAACGTGAATATTCGAGTATCGCTGCTTCGACCGGAGTGGCGCCCTAAAAATTAGTTCAACGCGTTGGGCAAGCCATAACGAACGCCCCCCAATAATATACAGAGTGTCAACCCAAGCCCGAGGTGATGCACCCATGATACCTGTGTGAGTTATAGTTCTCAGAGGTCACCGGTGCAATGATAGCTTCTGTATTACATGTTGCCAGCATGAGTGTAAATCATGGCGGAACAGAAATTCCGAAGGCCCTTCAGTCAACATTTCATTCACAAGAGCTTGGTCGCCCGAGAGTTGTATTCTCGCTCACCGGTGGCCAAGATTTACCTGTGTGGTAAAGCGTTTAGAATCCTTCCAATTTGAATATAGTTTCATTCTAGCCAAGTGACCAATTGGACCCCTTCGCGGTCATTTCCAATGCTGTTAGAAATTCACCACCTCAGCAACATGTCTGTTCATTTTTGGGTTCGGAACTGGAGTATCCTCCGACGTATGCCCTAGACTCGCACGGGCAGGCAACTGAGACTACCCCTTTGCACTTGCTGCAGAAAATATTTCTGGGAAATGTGCCCACCTCTGAATGCCAGGCGCTCGAAGAACGTCGGGCGCGTCAATATTGATTAGGGATATGATGGCCCGAGTCCCCAATACTCGCCAACCATGGCGAAGGTCCCTGCAGGTATTCCAGCGTTTGCACCTTCACTGGGATACGCTTTACGGACATTTGAATCACATGTATAGGATTATTCCAACATCTATTAAGCTGATCACCAGACCGGACAGGGTTTCTGAGCCACGGGAGTTAAGTATCGGTGTAACGAAGGTGATACCGTCTATCAACAAACATTCAATTGCGCCTATTGTGCATACCCTGGATACACGAAGGCTCATCATGGGATTATACAGGCCGCAAGGCCCGATAAAGGTGCTCATCATACATAGTATCCCCAACCCCCATAAGCATGTATACACTGCGCATGGACAAACTACACATGGTGCTAGCGTGCACAGCCCACTAATCCTAAGAGACGGGCATTATAGTGTGCATGGTTAAACTGGTCAAAAATCACTCACCCTATTGAGAGATAGGACGACTTGATATTTTCCATGTGGTACACTGTTCCCGTAAGGGCAACAAGCCACATGGCTCAGGACGTCAGACGCCTTGATGATAGTGGGAGGGAGAAGTTCTTGGTGATAGAGGCGTACATCGAGGAGAGGATACCTGAGGTAAGGATCATGCTTCGCTTCATTGGGCGACAGTGGACGGAAAGGTCGAACAAGAACAAAGTAGTCTTGTACAAGTTCACTATTTAGCCCTGGACGTGAATGAAGAAAAATCTGTTCGATTTTACCAGCTTCATCGGCATCTGATCCGCCATGAAATAAAATAAGAGAGTCGCGATAAGCTTTCTTAGCGGTAGCGTAAGATACCCCCTTGATCGTGATTTTTCCCAGCTCCTGGGCATCCCTCGAAATGGACTGGGAATAAGAGGGAAATAGAGAAACCAAAGCCTGATAAGTGACGTCTGAAAGTTTGATCTCCGTTCCTTGTTCATTTGCCGATGTGATTGCAGTGGAATAAGCTGCTTCCAAAGCATTCAGATCGTTTAGTAGGGTACCCTGTTTAGAAGGTGCGATGTACTGCTGATACAGGTGGCTAATTCTTTCGGTTAGGTGGTTCTGTTGCATGAGAGCGCGGAGGTTTGCACTGCGACAGAATACCATGAAAAACGTGAGTTCCATGTCACCTGTACCTCTATTGAGCGGGACCAATGCGCATAAAATGAACGCTCACCTTCTTTATCGTTCGTATTTGTTCGGGTTAACATACCGTTGTATCTTTCGAACGGGAAAGCCCACCAACCGTGGACAGGACCAAAAAGGTGCAAACACTCTGCCAGATGGAGTGAAAGATGGTGATTCACCTTGAGGACACGTGGAGAAAACAGTTTGACCAGAGATCGTAAGTACAGCTGCAGGTTCTCTTCAATGATTTGAACGTGCCTCTTCGAGGTCGATCGCATCGTTGCCCAGCGGACAGCGGTGACAAGCGCCAGGAAATTGTCGAGGTACGCCTTGTGTTCCCTGCTAGCATTAGGTACCCCCCAAAGCCGGACTAGCGTAATGACGAAGTTAACCTCGCAGGCTGTCCGCCATTGGTCAGCTTTGACATGACCCTGATTAGGACTACCAAGGTTGCGTGGTGCTCGCGCCATCCATGAGGGCAAGGTCGTAACAGCCATATCTGACCATACGACTTGAAGGACCTCCCTGTAAAGGATGGATGCCAGTTGTGGCTCCGGATCCGAGAGATCCTGCACAGGGTTCGGCCATGGTGATGGCAATTCGAGCGTATTAAGGGGGTTGCTTTCTTGCTATAACAACTAAGATAAGCACAGCATAGAATAGTGCAGATAGGTTTGCCTAACCCAACTGATCAACGCCCTAATAAGGTCGTTCTTGGTATAGTCGCCTTCTGGTTCCAATGCATTCAGACGAGCAATGGCACGGAGATAACCACGACGGATGGTACGCAACGTCCCAGCGGATTTTGATTTGATGCCTGCAGATGCTTTCTTGATCTCTTTGTCCTGGGTTTCGGTAGAATGAGGGACCATGGACTTAGGTGTTTTGACGACGGTGGAATTCATCTTCCAGATTTCCACCAGGTGTCGCCTGAGATCTCCTAAAAATAGATTGTGCATTGCATCGAGTACGGCGTATTTTGTGACGTCCCAGTAAGGGAGACGAAGTAATTCGGACCATCGAATAGGGTTTTGTTTCCAGAGAGTGTCCTGATCTTTATCTGTCGCTGCATCCCTCCATTTCAACGCCAAGGCGACATGTTCATCTCGGGTGTATCGGGGCCACGTTTCAACATCAAAATTTGTGATCTCATTATCTCGCAGCCTACAGAAAGAGCAAAAAGAGTGGCCGGAGTGGCCCATAAAGCCAGCCACTTTCCGAAGAGCTGGGACATCGCAAACCAACGGTATTATGACAGCACGAACTAGGCGGCCTGATTGATAAGTAGCGGTTCGGGAGATGTAGTGCCCGGTGTGCCAGAACTCCAGCAACTCATCCACTAGTGGACGAAGAAAATGGTTCATCTCGGAGGTGGACGGCTCTGACGGACCAGGAATGATTCCCACGAGATAGACGTTCTCCACACGATACCGAAGATGAACTGGCAGGTTCATGCATATCATGTAGATCGCGCCAATGGAAGTGGTTTTTGCTTGCCGCTTACGACCGTGAGGATTAAACCAATCCACGAATAAGCTGAATCCCAAGTGTAGTTCGTTACCCGAGGTCTGAAAGAAGGGTTGTCCATCTGGTCCCTTGAACGATCGGAAGGCTACGCCATCCCATATATCATTGATCTGCTCAGGAAGGGTTTGCGTGTTGACAGAGATGAGCTGCTGTTCTAGACCTTCTCGAGATAGAAGCCTGCCTATCCAAGCAACCATCAACTGATAAGAATAACGCTTGAATGGCCTGGATCCTTCTTCACCCCTGTCAGAATGACAAAGCGGCGTTCTACAGGGCTGGCTTCCAGGCGTCGCACGAAAGGTGCATGCCATAGGATAAGTACCCTTTCGCTCCGGCGATGAAGATCCCGGAGCATAGCAACACGAACAGTGAGAACAGCATGCATAGTGTATAACTTGAGGATTGAGATCAAGTTCGCCTGCGATACCACGAATATCACGAGGCCATTTAGCAGGATTCATCAAGTCCTCCGCAACTCCACTCAAGGTTAGAGATGACCCGACGGAGGCTAGTAGACACGTGCATGTAACATGAACGAGGTCCTGAAGTGCATTCAGGAGGAAATTTGCACCCTGTCGTGAGGTTCCCAATAGAAGGTGCATGACACTAACAATAATGAGGGTATTGACAAACGGCAGGGAAAATTGACCCAAGCGGGAAAGGAAATGGCTGTCTGAAGAGTAAAACCTACGTGAGAGTTATTAGATTGAGTTTCCGATTTGCGTACCCGTCCTAAATACAAAGTTCTTGTCGCATTCCACAGACGAAGAAAACCCCAAAGCCAGCTTTCTTCGAAGCCACTGTTCCTCCAGGATCCCATCGAGATACGATCGCTCAGATTGCAGGCGAGATATCAAGGCCTTCCTCATGGCTCTCAACTCCGCATTTCCATGGACTTCTACAGCATCAGCATCCAGGATCAACTTCTCGATGGAGTCTTGGTGAGTCAGGAAGTCCATGTTCGATGACCGCTGACGACTGGTGTATGTCAATTGGGGAGTCGGGTCTGTGGATGACTTCGGATCAGAGTGGAAGGTAAGGTTTGGATATTGGAATTGCCTCTTTTTTATATCTAACTGTTCCGACAAATGTGCAAACCGTCGGCTCGACCGGGCAATCCGCCGAAGGGTTTCTGAGTCACATTCATTTGATTTGAGTCGACCTTCGGGCGGGTCACTGGTATGATCAACCAGAACCGGTTTCTTGTCAGGAAGAGCCGCTGTGTTTGCTGACGGTATATTGTCTATTCAGCTTGGTAACATATAAGAATACAAAGCATACCGTTGGGATTATCTTCACTACAGGTATTGTCTGTGGGCCTTTGGGGAATCTTCCGGGAAACTTTTTCTGCATAAGTCAGTTCCCATGACATAGAGGAACAACTTAGGAGCATACTTTGTGAATCGTTATAAGGAGTTGAAACTGTTGCATCGGCGTGGCCAGGGTGGAGTAACGTCTGCAGGAACATCACCTCCTGTGGGGAGTGCGATGAAGATGAAGAGCCAAGCCCCAGCGCCCGTTGCTTGTCAGCTCTCGCGTGCGTCTTGAATGTCGAAGGCGAAACATATAGTCCAATAACTGGCTCACCACTGACTGGATCATGATCAGTCATCTTCACGCATCCAGCCGATTCGCATTGACACAACAGCTGCCTGGGTTGCATGTGAAATGAATGGACTTCAGCCGCGCGACCTGTAAGACGGGATCAGCTTCTTTACATGCAACAATGCTGCGGGTGCCACCGCGATTGAACTCACTGACTAAAATAGAATATTTTTTGCGGGTGCCACTGCGATTGTGCTCCTAATTTGAATTGAAACCCTTGCAGGGCGACGGGGTCAGAACACATGCAATCAAAGGGAAGAGGTTCATCAGAAAAATACGATACTTATATCAGATTCATCCACAATCTTGCTACTGAGCCAGGTATCGACTTCCATCATGCAGGTACAACCCAGTAAGAGTACAAAGAAATTAATGGTACTGCAAGTAGCACCCCCATTACTACACCAACGATAAACGTCTTGAGGCAACCAGAGGTAAAAACAAGGTATTCGGGCCATATGCACGAGAATGCACCAGCTCGTTGGGATTTCTAATTAGTTTTAATGTAAGCGTAAGTCGAACCAACCAAGTGAGAAGTAACATACCGACCATATCTTGATCGTTGGTGATTTGTCAGCCGGATCTGAGCTACCACTGGCCAACGAGATGTCTCCATTGGGCCAGGAGCGGATCTAAGCCAATCCATGTAATCTCTAAAACGGCCAAATTTTCGTCAACATTACCGTCACCGTTTGGACCAAAAGAGAACCTTTTGATTGAGGGGATCAATCGCGCAAGGCTGAGGCTGTGGTAAAAAAAGCACGTACGATGGCCGTGGGTAAGAACTGTACCGAGTTGCTGTGTAGAGATATCCCATAGCTGTATTTCCCCCCTGTCGGTCCCACATATAGCGAGGGTTCCGTGTCGAGCAAATTCTACTTGCATTACATACATTCTGGTTATCTTAAAGTGGAGTTTCTTCACGAAGACAGGCTGGTCCATGATGTGGTATAGGTCAATACCATCTAGAAGATTCCAAACCAGCAGTAATCTGGTCTCCGGAGACCAAGCAGAGTTCCCTCTGGTCGATCGATTGGTAGCCAGTAATAGCCAGTTATGAGCCCACTCACATTCTCGTGTGTAACTTGATTCGCCACTTCTCTCTCCATGGGGAAATTGACCAACACAACCTGCGTGTTGCTATACATAAGCGTGATACCATGTCTGGAGCGTGAGGTCATACAGTTCTTTGGAGTCTAAGAAACCAACAATTATGGCACTTCCGTCGTCAATAAAATGAACAGTCCGGGCAAGGGCACAGTAAGGAGGACTGCCTCTAGAAGGGTAAAGACCAACTTCACGGAAGGGTACTACATGTCCTCAAAACTTAGGGAGGTTCTACTGCAGCGTGTGGTAGTCCAACTCACCAAAGCTATGCAGATCAATCCCGAGTACTGCAAAACGACCGCCGCCACATACCGCAATGAGCTTCTGACCAAAATTGACAGCTGAATTCTCAATGGCATTCTCGAAAACGGTGTGAAGGGCGACCATTTCGAATTTGGCCTACATGGGGAATTCCATTGAACCTCAAAGTTCCAATAGTTGCTTAGATCACTCACCATGGGAGTAGCTCTCCTCCAAGCTTTAAGACTCCCATCTGCACCCGCCGACACAATACCTAGCGACCCCAGCTGTTGGATCCATTCCACAACAGTGATGGGACCTTGGAAGGCATTCAATGATTGCTCGAGCTTCCCTGTTCCTGTATTCCATATTCTAATGCAACCATCATCGGCTTCAAGAACCCAGTTTGTCAGTGGCACAGCATCAGCTCAGCAAATGGCAATTGAGTCACCTCCACTGGCGATTAAGTTGCCTTCCGGTGAAAACTTGATGACATTAATTGGGGATAAATGGCCACGGAGAGTGAACCGAGTCTCAAAAGCAAGCATCTAGCCTCCTGTTTCGTCTCTCGTTTCTGCACACTCGTGAGTTGTGCCTTTCATTTCCATTTCGGTGTTTCGTTTCAAGCTCCGTACCATCCGAATGGTCACTAAATGGGTGTACATACCTTAGGAAAGGTTGCGATCCTCAGGTCAAGATTAACAATGATGAACCCGTACGAGATGTGATGCATATGGGTCTCATAGTCCTGAGGGAACCGTGATGTGTGAACTTCCTGCTCTCGCTGGAGCTCAAGGACTCAGCATCAAAGCACCATTACCGCACTGATTGTTATTTTGAGGAAAAACCTTCATTTTAGTGGCATGGAGCAGTCACCAGCATACAGATATATACAGTCTTGTCTACTACTCATAGGCTTTGACGTAACACAAGATTATCAGTCCTTCCTCTTATCCCGACCTTTGTACGTAGTCAATGTTTTCTTGTGGACCCAACGTGGCTGACCAGGTGAAACCATATGCAAACGATGATCCAGAAGAATCGGATGCTGGTGTGCCGTCATGCCAAGTACCCAACCAGATGTTTCCTTCACCCACAATTGACTCGTTGAGCCGGTACTGTGGTGGTATATATCTCCTAAAGCAGTAATGCTCCCTGGACACGGAACGTCAAGCAGTCGAGCTCCAGACGAGCAGAAAACAGTAAAATGATGGTTGACCCCTCTTATCTTGAGAGATGTCCGAGACACATCGGGATACTCCGTAGTTGCTTGGGAGGGTAAATGATCATTCAAAGATGGAAGAGAAGGAAGATCACTGCCCGAGGTCTGCCGGCATGGTGAAGAAGGTATGGGTGAACCGGGGGATATAGTACAGGAGTCGCTTGGTTGTATGTGAGGTTCGTCAACCACTACGGTATTCCCTTGATCCAAGGTGTTGGTGGGTGAGACGGCGGGTAAAGGGGATAAAGCTTGATCTTCTTCCGGGACGGCCCTCGAGGTTGCCACTGGCTGAGGCCTCCTGAGAGGAAAGCATTGTCGCATGATTGGAACTCGCTACATATTGAGGATAGTCGATAGTATGCTGAGCATCAGCGAAAGTTTAACTTACATCCAGGTTTCTTTCCTTGATTCTCTCCAGAGTGCGCTGACGCTGACGGTTCGTACCTGGATTCAAGGGAAAACTGGTACGCAGTATAGGTTCATACTTCAAAGTGAAGCTGTTAGCAATAGCCGGTAGCATGACAGTGCGGGTAAGGCCTACGTCAATGAATTCCCT
>JBBPKS010000347.1:0-14179 GCA_038089355.1 Pulveroboletus ridleyi | reverse complement strand
ATGAGATGCAAGCATATTTCTGAAATTTCATAATTCATAGTTGTTTTCTATAGTTCCTACTAAAATAGCAGTTTACAAAATGAATAAATTGAAAATAAACAATATATAGTGATAAGAGAAATCTATTTAGTGTGTGATCAGATTCCTGTTAAAAATCTAAGTAAAGGAGCAGTGATTGCCCACTACACTAATTAGCAACAGTGATAACATAAAGTAAAACTGGCACTTACCTCAGCCACTGCCCAAGAAGTAGTTGGAACAACTGAGGGAAGCCCAGGAGTGAAAGGAAATATATATAAAAAGTAGGCAAAGATGCAAGTGTGAAGTCTGATCAACTCTGAAATGAAACAAGCAATATCCATAAGGAAATAGTGAAGGGGGAGGAAAAATGGCACAAAATTAGGGAATGAAAGGAATGACATAAGGAGTGTGTACTGACATGGCATTGGACACAAGTCTGGTCTTCCTATCCATCTCTGACTGCTTCTATAGGACATTGGTAACTCCTATGTAAAAGTTGTAGAAGTTTGTTCAGGAGTTTATTAAGGAACTTCAGAGTTAGACAGGAGGGCCTGGAGGAGATCAGAGTTGCTGTTTCTAATAATTCCCAGCCAATACATCACTGTCTATATAATGCAGAAAGTTCTAGAAACAGTATCTACTTTTCTTATAAGCTACTTGATGGCAAGTCAATAGAGATTAATGGATTTAATTTGAATGCAGTATTTCTATTGTTATAATCATTCCAACCCCTATCAACTCAGACCTCTGAACTTCTAGTCCAAGCTTCTTTATCTAACTCTCTATCACTCTTCCTTGGACTTTATCCTTCCTCTAGGACTTCCACTATTATTTCCTTATATAACACACCCCTTCTACTTTTAATCCTTCATTTTCAGTTATAGTCCTTAATCTGTTCCTATATGTAGACTCTTTGCCATATCATATGCCTTCCCTATGTACTTTTCCTATGCCATATGCTCCTCTCTTATCTGACATATCTTTCCATATATCTGTTATGAACCATGTACACCTAACTTTTCATACTTCACTCTTTTCTCACTTTCCTTACACCATCACATTTCTTAAGTCATGTGACTCCCATAAGGCTGATCACATGACCAGTCATGTGATACATCCAGACTCTCAATGTCACCTATGATATCATAGCCCCTAGGGTTATGTACATGTGCTAGACTACCCTAATCCCTATCTCCACCATCAGATCTCCATAGCATTTCCATGCCACCTCCTAGATCTCCCAATCCAATCTAATCTCCTCCATGTATCACATCTTATTTATGTTAGATTCCATCTCTGTGGATCTAGATCCAGATCTCAGGGTTTGCCTCACAGCAGCCTTGCACTCTTTATCTCTGTCTGCACTTCCATTTTCTACCCACCGTCATTACCATCTTACCATATGTAGCATAGTATCTATTCTTGTATAGTAGTGTACAGCTTGGTCCATGCATGGGCCTTGCCAATATATAAGGTAGTGGTCCCAGCTGGCTAAACCCCAGCTTTGACCACTTGTCATTTCTCCCTTTGCAGGCCCCTAGGACTTGGATTAAATGTTGTCCGCTAAGGGCACTCCTACAATGGGCTACCAGCACTTGTAGCTCCCCTGCCAGGGTTATAGCATATCACTCATTGCCAGGTAGTTCCATTATCAGCTGTTTGATTTGGTTTCTTCCAGCCAAAGGGTCTCTCTGTTCCCTTCTGATGACTTCTTGATGAAATCACAACAATATCTTTCCATTCTTTAGTCTGAACTCTGAACTGGACTTCTAGTATGTAGTCTCTAGTACCCTGTTTTCACCCTCAGTACAAATATCAAGTTAGTCTCCTCCTATCTCTTGTCTGAGTTCCTCTTGCTACTTTCCTCCTTTTTCCTTTAAAATATAAGAACTGAGCCTAGGCAAGAATATGACATACAAGTCCTGCACCAAATCCTTCTAGGCACCCCCTTGCCTACTCCAATCTCCATTTATCCCTTCTCTGTGAACTCTGTCCTTACTAGCCCTTGGACCTCTGATTGAACTCAAGTCAAGAGGATCCAGACTTGACAGTTATTAGATCTCTTTCAATAAATATGAGAAGTATTAATAAAATATCTCCAGATCTGGCAGACTTTCTGGTTACCTAGACCCTCAATAGCACTTGGATACCTTTCCCTTTATTCCAGACTCTAGAGCACAGACTCTAAATGGTGCATACATTGTTATTTTGCCAAGAGCAGAGTATTAGGGGCATCTGCCTTCTAATGTATATCATCAGTATCACATATAGCACTCAGTTGTTCTAGCTCATC
Organism: Pulveroboletus ridleyi; assembly: GCA_038089355.1. NCBI lineage: Eukaryota > Fungi > Basidiomycota > Agaricomycetes > Boletales > Boletaceae > Pulveroboletus > Pulveroboletus ridleyi. Next base: position 11,865 of record JBBPKS010000347.1, on the reverse strand, counting down.
TGCCAACAGCTGAGAAAGCATCTTAACACTTAGTATAACTTGTTTTCCAATGTATATAATAGTTCTGAATTGCTCTAGAGACATATTTTGTAAGGGAAAAAGAAAAGAAATTGCTAGTTCATAGTTATACCATATAATTATTCTGTTTTAGCATGCTTAGGCTCTTGCTGCACTTGGAAATAAGTATTTTTCTTGTCATAAAAGTGCATTTACATATGCATATATAATGCTTGTTTGAGAAATCAAGATATAGAATAGTAGAGACTCAGAAACAGTGGACAAGTTACAAATTGATTATATTATGAGTATCTATAAAAGTAGTGGAGATTACAGAAGTGTTATTAAACTAAGAAAAATATAGAGCTAATATCAAGATAGTAGGCCAATGTATGCTAATTTTTCCTACCATAGAGCTTGCTTGGGAAGAGGACAGATAGGAATGGAACAAGTGAAAAGTAGCTTAAAAGTTTCTAAATCATGTTTTATATGGACTTTGGATATAGAAACAGGCTAGTCAACAGGCTATAGAAAATATATTTCATTTTTTCAATATCATTCCTCACATTAGTCATCTATTTATTAGCTCCACCATACAACTTTTCTGTTGTTCTCACATCTGCAGGTTATTGTTAGGTAGTTGCATGTTATCTGGAAATTGAAAATATTGTATATTATGAGTATATCTCTTTTTGAATATGATCATTGAAATGGTTTCAAGCATCTTAAAAAGGATATTTATATGAGATTTGTATTGTGGAAAAACATCTGATCTAGTATATAATCTATATATAGTCTAAACCTGCTTGCCCAATTATTTCATATTAAGAATATAGAGGAAAATAAATCAATTGAATAGTATTTGGAAATAGCTAATACAAATATTTATCTCAATCTCTTGTTGTGATTCAAATATACTTTTTAAATAGAATATGATATCATTTCCACAAATCAACACAAATGTAAATTTGAGGAAAAGATAACATTGTTAATCCACTCATAATTAGAATATATTAATGAATCTGACAGTCTATTTAAAATCACATTTTAAATATAATATTGACACACCTAATTTATATATGACACAGGTACTATTTTCCTCAATTCTACATTTATGCTAATTTGTGGAGATGATATCATGTTATTTTCAAGAAATTATCTCAATAATTATATTTAAAATGTTCGAACAGAAATCCTATCACAATCTAATTATTTCATTTCATTTTATCATGTGTACTAACAATATAGAGAGAAATATATCATAATGAATATGTACTATGATCAATTATGTCACATTAAAAGATATATAAAATCAAATTTCATATGTCTTTTTCAAATAAAGCTTCAAATCTATACTGTTCAACAATATTGATCTATATAAAATATCAAATCACATTAAATAATTTGAATTTAATTAAAATCATATTAGTATTGTTTATATCTGAATCTAAACACATACCATTTCATTCAAATTTACCTTTGTATTAATGTGATAAATCACATATAACAATCAAACAGAATCTCGAATTTCTTGTTTCTAATATTAGACAATACCATTTCCCTTAAATTAACACAAAGGTTAATTTAAGGGATTACAGAATGTAATTGAATACACATTAAATCCCTTGTTTTCAACTTCACTGGACACATATGATTTCCCGTAAATTGGCCTTTGTGTTAATTTGAGGGATAACAGATTGTCTGTGAATATAGTATTAAATCCCCTAATGACACTTTGTATTATTGAGGAATCATACATTTGTCATTGTTAAGATATATCTTCTATTCCATGGGTTAGGTCAGATGCACCATATCATTATAGCCCTAACCCAATGAAATGTTCATAAACCTCATTACAAATATATATGCTACCACCCTAAACAATTTGCAATCATGTTTTCTATCGATGTCTCACTTCCAACTATCATCATTCCCTTTATATATATTCATTCTAAACGGTAATTGATCCACACTTTGGCTGTGCTTTTAATATGTGTAACCATTGTCGTGCTTCAGGTCATAATAATCCATCTATCTCAACTATCTGCTCAAGTGCTCTCTTCATTTCATAGAATTGCATCTCATTTTATCAAGACGACACTGACACAGTAACAATAGATCATCAAAGGGATTGCCCTCATATTATGCTGGAACTACTATCCCATTTCCTGTCTTACTGGGACAACCATGTCCTTCAAATATCATCATCAGACCATCTGAATTGGTGTGTCTTTGTATATCATATATTTTTCACTCGCTGACTGAGTTCCGCTGCTGATTAGCTTCCTTGAATGGCTCTATCAAACATTCCATGTGATAGTGAATATGCAACATGGTTCAATCACGTTTGCCTGAATCTACCTTGATTGATAGAAAAATCTGACAAATTGGATTCAAGTCTGTTTTGTAAGTGGTGGTCCATTATACATATACAAATTTGTGGCAACAGTTTCCGTCACAGTGAACCACCTGCCCGACATCCACAGCATACCATTTTTCTTTCATATTCATCAGTATTAATTCAAACCCAATGCCTCTCAATGTATCTGCTGGAGCACACCAACGTCGCCTACCACCTGTTGGCCCTCAGCTTGAGGGTAACATCCCAATTCCGTCTGTGTCTTTTCAATTTAGCTCTCATTGTTCACTTCTTTTACTCACAATATTCTCTCTATAGCGATGTCCAGGTTGCTGCTCATCTAGCACAACAGCCTGCAAATATGGCAGGAAATAACGAGCAGGACTTGATACAAACTGATGATGGAGAGGTTTGTGGGACTACTAATCGCCTTGACCAGTGACAACTCACTCCTTCAGGATCAACAGGCAAACCCGGATCATATCAATACTAATATTGATGCCCCCTTCGATATTGCTGGCATTCCAGAACACCATCAGATCAATGATCCAGTCGACCAGGCTGACATTCTCGATGCTATTCAGCGTGACATTCTTGCTCAGTCTGCAAGAGACTATGCCACCCAATTCAATAACCTTCGCATCTCTCCTGTTTTGCTCTCTGTCTTTCGCGCTTTTCATGACAGCCAGCGTGCCTCTACAGCTATTCAACTCCTTGCAGAAAGAACTCAGGTTGTTGTTGACGATGGCTTTAAGCTCAATCCCATTTCCCAAAACATCGTTCCATTTGTTCAAGGCCACTATCTCGACTTTATCCTATATCTTGGAAGCAGGATCGGCCTGGACGCAGTTCTTCCCTCCCCTCATCACAATATCAACCATCGCTGGCATATGTCTCTCACGTTTGCCAAAATGTTCAAGGCATGGCCTCAGTCTCTTGCACGTCTTCCTTTTTCTACTACTGGTCGCATGATGCATATCGGTTATGTTGGCCAGGATGATATCTGGCTGGCCATGGTACCTCATTCTATGGTGGATCAGCCTGATGCTCCCTCTGACATGACTGTCCTTCCTGCTACCTCCTCTTCTATCCCTTCGGAACATGCATACAAGATCGTTCTTTTCTTTGCTCATATTCTTGGCCGTCTTCAAATCCAAGACATCTATTGCACAACCGCTTATCCCGAGCCATGTAATCACGCTAGCGTCAACAATTCATCGGACATTCTGTAGGCTCCAATTTTTGTGCACTTATTGATAGTTATTAACTTGCTTGACAAACAGTGGTAGACTTAATGAGCGCAACCGAGCTATTGAACTCACTCTTCCTGACGTTCGAGCACTTCATAACCAGATATCCGCTTCATGGGCTGAGTGGGTCAGAAATGCACCACGATCATGGAAGCGTGACACGTTCTTGGTAGATAATGTCCCTGTCGCACTTACTATGCGATATGGTCAGAATCAACCGATTTATGATATCAGTAACCCCCATCACCTCCGTCAAGAACGTCGCATGTGGAACAATGATTGTGATCTTGCTCACATTCGTCTTATGTCCTTTTCTCTTGCACACCATATCCTGTACGTCCGATTTCATCTTTCATTATGTTTCATTCAACCTGGTTGTATCTCATGCGATGGTGATTTCACCTCACTACCTTCGTGTCTCATATCCCATGTATCGGGCTAGAGATCATGAGATGGACTGTGATTTCCCTGTCTTCTTTGTGTCTCTCTTCTTTTCACTCAATGCCATCTCTGATTCACATTATTAGCTTCAAACAAGTCAATACTTGGCATGAGTTGTCGATTCCAGAACTATTCCGGACATATGGCCGAATTTTCGATCGTCCTGAAACTGACCCTGCGAGAGTGGAGCTTCATCCACATGACTTCGATGCAAGAGAACTTAGAGACCGTGGCAGTCCAGAGCCAGTTCTGGATGAAAATGCCCCTCTTTATAATGTCGATGGATTCAAGGTCAGGCGCCGCATTCCTGAATTTGGTGTCGACTCTGGTGCTCTTGTTGACCTCCGACATGTCACGGACATATTCCCACCCGACGACAATGGGCACAATACATTCAATGCCTATCCAATTGGGTTCACGAAGAACTATGGACATGTCCAAGCATGGCGGACGGCCTCTTCCTATGACTGGCTGATCGATCAGATCAATGGTGTGCTCTCGCCTCCCCTTGATGAGGATGCAAACGCAAATGACCCAGAGGTGCATCGGGGGGCACCTGTACTTCATGGTACTTATGCCCAGATCTATAACGCAATCTCACACCGGGTGCGGAATGCTGCACGTTTCCATTATGTGCAGTTGGGACTGCTGACATCGGTGCTAAGTGGGATGACCACTGAGACTGTGCCGCAGCGGCGAACCTTTGAGAATCGGAAGAGGCATTGTGTAGATGGAGGTCTTCCACACCAGCGACATGGGTATGCAATGGCTGGAGAGAACCAGCCTCAGGCAGTGCGTCTTGAACAAACATTTTCTCTAGACGTTCACCGTCTGCGGATGGAGCATCGCACAGGAGCGTGAGTACAATCTGCATTGATATTTATACCAAGGTTGGCTGACTGCTGGTCTCTGTAGCGCAATATATGATAATGTTGTTTCAATGCTTTGCAAGCATGTGGTGCATCCACGTGTCCTTCAGCCTATGCTCCACTGCCTACAACCATTCACTCCCCAGGTAATGCTATTTACTGGATCAGCTTTACACAAGCATGACTGATGACAATGCACAGGTGATCCCGAACTTGTGTAAATGGACGACTTACCCGCTCACTGCTCTGATTGAGATGATGTGGCATGAACGCCTTCCAGATCTGACTCATGGGAGCCAGATATCACCCTACGATGTCGAATTCATGGCGATGCTTGAACGTGCACTGAACTATGCACACACGGGCTCTGCAAAGGTGCTATCACATCAGGCTATGAGCCGACCATTCTTATCCCTAGGCATTATCTCGGATGGCTTCCCATCCATCAACAAAGCGTTTCTCTCCTACTACCACATACTTCAAGGGAAAGTGGTGGTATCGTCGAATGACTGGCCATTATTGTCCGGTACACTTGCACCAGTGATGTGTTCCAGACGGTGCCAAGAGCTGACATATAGTGTTGGTCATGCGGAGGTAAGCAAGATGATATCTATTCACTTCACCTGCGCAATATTCGTAAAACCCCGCATATTGACCTCATGGTTGATTTGGGGGAAATAGACATGCATTGATGGCCTACTTGAGCCATGAGCGTGTTGGATGTCCATCCTATTCTCGGACACACATATAATGGTGTGGATCAGAATATACATTACCCTCAAATGGACATGTGTGTCATTTTGAGGGAAATTGTACATGTGTCTTATGGTGACATTGATATTATTTGAAACTGGTTGTGGCATATATGGGCTGGATACTAATAGCTGATCATTTGATTTTGAAAATAGACGTCTCAAGCACGGCTCACTATACAACATTCGTTGAGGCATATGCCCACTGGAACGTTCTCAACACTCGCAGACCGAAATGTTCGCATTGCATGCCATGCTATCGATGTTGCATTCAAGCTTTACATCAAAGAAGTCAAACAATTGGTGTCAACTATGGTGCGAGCAGAAATACGACCCCTTCTGGAGAGCAATCGACTGGACACGCAGCAGGCAGCTCGGGAAAGAGAAAACAAGTTGGAAGCATGGCTCAGAGAGCCACATCCACTAGTGTATGCTGACCCAACGCACTCATATCTGCTGAGGGCAATCAGTCCATGTGCATCAGATGGGTCAGTGACGATGAAATTGGAGTCTGCTCGTGGAAATGGAGAACCGCTGTCGTTCTTGGTGAAGAAGCTTATCTCAGGGGCAACGAAGGCACGGGAGCCACCTTTCATCCAGAATGGTGTCTTTCAGAAGACGATGGCGATCGCATTGGAAGAAATTGCAAAGACATGCAAGCTTCGAGGAATGACTCAGGAACAGATCGATGAATTCATAGAGTATGTGGTGATCCAGGTGTGTCAGTCACATCAGATCAATCATATCCCATGGTCTGCAAATCCTCTGCCGCATTCACGGGGTGCACCTAGCAAGGTGGTCGTTTACAACGTTTGGCTATCACTGGGGCAAGCAGAACCAGCACGGATGGACCCATCTTCGTCACTGCTGACACCACAAGAGTCTCGTGACATGGTCGCTCTGAGACACTCTGAGACGGTGCAGGCCAATGATCGGCGAGCACGATGGTCGGTGTTTCAAATGAAGCTGATACGCTACCATGAAATACTTCACAAGGACGTGCTTCCAATGGAATACAGCCTCATCAGTGCATCGGTGTCTGCAAACGACAATTTTATGATGACGGTATACAATTGGGTGAAGGACAACTACTCACCAGCGACAATACCTCTTCATTCCCTTGCACTGTTCATATCCGTGATATTTGCAGGGTTGGTGCCAAATGTGTTTCCACCAGCGGTGTTCAATAACGTGCACGGGATGTCATTGTATGAGATCCCGGAGTATGCAAAGGCGATGCCATGGACGACTCGGGCACGCAAGGGTGCCACAGATCCATTGCCATTCGTGACGATGGTGACAACATTCATCATTGCCATGGGTGATGCTCGCTCACCGTTGTCGACTGCCCTGGACAATCTGTATTCGCGAACAGCGACAGAGACTGTGAAGAAAGAAGTGGATGCATTCCTAAAGAAGCATAGTAAGCACATTTATTTGTTCAGTTGCTGAAAACGTCTTCAATGATTGGATATCGCTGACTGTGTTCTAGCTCATAAAGGCATTTCTGCACTGAATACATTTCTTCGATTTGGATTGGCTGAGGCTCAGTCATCGAAGGTTTTTGGGTCGCCCCAATGGAAGCGGGATTTTTCTCTGAAGTCCGAATCTCAGCTGCGGGAGATATGGATGGAGGTGAAGAAGCGACTTCAATGTGGACAAGAATATGGAGGATACAATGCAGTGGCATATCTGGTGGGAAATGGGACCGCAGACAGGCTGCTGGAGAACAACTGGGTGAAAGTGAACCGACCACCGTCATCTCGGCCATTGCAGAACATGCTAACGACATCATCTCTGGGAAAACGGTGTCAATCTGACTGTCAGGATACAGGCAGTGATGATATTGTCAGTTCTATGGAGTTAGACAGGATGGAAGGGAGTTCCCGCAGACGCAGAGTGTGATGGAGATGGGTTAAGTGGATGTAAATGGCCTTGTATATAGATTGATAGATTGAGAAGTGATTGATAACAATCTTGTTGATGAATGAGCGAACAAATGAACAACATGAGCTGACATGATTTATTCATGAAAATACAAATGTCAGTGTTAATTTTGAGACGAGCTAGTTCATATATGAATGAACTATAGAGACCTGTGTTCAAACATGTATATGTTTTCCACAAATAACATGTATTGTCGATTTGAGGGAAATCAGTAACCAAGTTAACTATATGTGAGCTTGGTAAATATGGAGATTCATGGTAGCATATGTTTGTACTCACCTCAGTCATTGCATGGGCAAACTGACTGAGGTGTGGGTCTGATCTCGGGAGACTAAATAGCTATCATGCCACTCGTAAGTACCAAGGAGAAGAGTGGCATAAAGAGATAAAGGGGGTGGTCCAGATGAAAAGATACAAAGGATGTCGTGTGTACAAAGAATAAAGGGAAACATCGTCAGTCAGTACCTTGCGGCTGCACGCACGGTTGCCTATTCTTGACAAGTTGCTGAGTCTTAATATGGTGAGACTGTATCCCATCAATCACGTTGACCATCACTACCGTCATTCATTCCTGCCTACTATCATGTCAGGTCGTACAGGCACATTCAGAGAGCGTTTTCACGATATGGATATCAAATATGAGTTTGGATCAGGTAAGTACAGATACATGATAATTCAGTTTCAAATCAAATAGCAGATATCAGACATGTCAGACTCTGATATAGAAATGGACGAAGAGAATGATATTCACAATCATGATGTTGATCATATGCCATCTCTGCCCATATCTCAGAAGAACTCATGTGACAATGAAAATGACTTGGGTGCGTATGATTCAAATTCACATGGTATTACTGATGCAATACGGAAAAGGAATTGTAGATAAAGAAGACAGTGTTGAGATGGACAGTCTGTTTGATGGGGATATAAGCCAGGAAGCAGGTAATGATGAAGAGAGTGCATGGATCTCACCTGACACAATAGAACAACTTCAAAGACGAGTCAGAGAGCTAGAAGAGAAGGAAGATGAGAAGGCAGTTGCATTGGAGGTGAGGGAAGTAGTGACCCTGTGCCGGATTCTAACAAAAGAGCTTGTATGTGGAATGTGAGTGCGACATGTGATTTGATCCACTGACAGCTTACAATGGTATTCATTAGATGCCAAGAGCCAATGTGCGTATATGATATGTTTTGAGTGAAAAATGACTGTTTTAAATGGAGTTGATGTTAACAGAGTGCTTACAATGATGATGAAGTGCAATGACCGGCATCGGTTCTGTGGAGGTTGTATTGTGCAGACATGGGCGACCTATCACAAGAGTCCAGAACATCCTCTTGCAGAAGGACCACTGTTCCCTTGCCCAATCTGCCGTGGAGGAGATGGGTCAACCATATTTACAGCAACGAGAACAAAGGACACCGCACCATTCATGGAAGACCCATCTCATGACCGGTTCATAGATAGTATTGTGGAGAAGGTGACAAATGGGATGAAACGGCTAGAAGGGTTGATGGGTGCTATGGACGAGACAGAGAGAATGCTAGTGGCACCATGGTCATTGAATGGGGAAGGAACAAAGCAGCGGGAACTGATGAAAAGGTGAGTGACTGGTTAATTTTGGAAGCTCAGAACATAAAGCTGATTGATGAGTTGGAACGTACGAATGAACAGATTGCATCGAACGCTATTGAAGAGATTCCATGAATGCTGGAACGGAATGGGATCTATTGAAGTGAAAGAACGATTGGACTCACTGATATTGATGTGTCAAGGACCAGATTACATGCCATCCCTAGTTCCATGGAGGGCGAGGAGGAGTGTGGGGAGAATGACAGGTGGACGACATCATCATCCTTTGTCACCAGAGGATCTCACAGGTGACGATGAAAGTGGCGGAGGCAGTGTACATGTGATGGATGGGTTCAGAGGTGATGTTGCTCAAAGCAGCCAACAAGGCAGACAAGGATTGCGACCCCGTCCAAGAGTGATATGGCGACAAGCATCTGGGGATGTTGACACGGTAATTGATCTGACATAGACATAAAAATCCAATATACGTGTATATTTCCTCAAATTGACACATATGTATAACTGCGGAAATTGTTTCATGTGTGATTCATATGTACTAGCGGCCGGCGCTGCCGACCAAACAACACATTGCTTGTGGAAACGGATATGTTTGATTGATTTGATACAGAACTTGAACCTGGTGATTGGTGCTTTGGCACAAAGAGATGGAGCAAAGAACACAAATGTGTCAGCAGAGGATGTGGGGTGCTACCGGGTATTGGCGGAAGGCCCTGTAGTGTCAAAAATAGAGAGCCAAAGAGGGGATCATCAAGGAAATTGTGGCCCAATTCAATGAGTAGACGCAAGTGCAGTAATCACAGTTGGCACAGTTGTGAGGCATTCACATCTGAAGATGATGTCAAGCAACACAGCAAAGTCAAGCACAATCATAATAAACGACCCCAAAACGGGGGCATATACCTATGGACCTTTGTGCAAATATACACATTAATGAGCCGAAAATGACAAACCATCTGTTTCACTCAGAAATGCTGGTTGCTGTAACTACTCTCATTCATGTACCCAATCCAGGATCCGAGTGCTGTACTTGTAGACATTAGGTGTAAGGGGCAGTAGCCCTTGTAGATACTAAATGGGGTAATAACCCCTGATTGCGTACTTATGGGTGCATGTGATATGAGGTATTCACATGTACAGTATGTAGATAAAAAGGAGAGGCCCATCCTGGTGACGGGCCAATCCTCATATTACTCCTATGTTACTCATCTGTGAATGCATGACTCTAGCATCAGATTGTGCCACTTATGGCTGCACTATGCTAGATACTATGGGGAAACTATGTCATTCTGATGCACTTCGCCTACTGTAGAACTACCATGTCTTCAAATATCGCCACTGCTCATGTCCCTATATTCACTGGCACCAACTGGGCTGTTTGGTGGCCTGCCATCACTGCCTATACACAGTCACTCGGGTGTATGTGGTGTATTGACTTCCCTGAGCCTGATACCCCTCCTTCTGGAGACAGCTTTGATAGCAAGATCCAGAACTATTACATCAAGTGGCATGAGGCCAATTCCTGCATCGCTGGCTCTATGTTGATGACTATGTCATCAATCCTTCAGCAGAAGTACTTCTCTCAGACTGTTGCTAAGGACCTCATTAAGGCTCTTAAGGCCGACTTCACGTCTGCTGGCCTTCCCCAGGTCTATGGGGACTTCAAGGCCATGATGGACATCACTATTCCTCCCAACTCACATCCTGGAAATGCTCTCCAGCATATCCAGAACCACTATGCCAAGCTGGCGAGTGTGGAGTACAATGTACCTGAGAAGATCCAAGCAATGATCCTTATGTCGAAACTACCTGCAAATATGGACGTGGTTGCACAGATGCTTGCACAGAAGAAGGATACAAAAGGGAACCCAATCCCACCAACTGTTGAGGAAATTGTGGCTGCTGCCACACTCTCTTGGGAGCAGCGCTCCACTATGGGTGGCAAAGCTCATGCATCTGGGACCCAACAGGCCCAGAAGATCAGCGCTGTCAAGTGCAAGGGAGAGGGTAATCCCTCCTTCAAGTCTCAGCAGCAGTCTCCTCCAGCGCCCTCTGGACAGCAGGAGGATGACAGCACAGACAAGAAGGGGAAGAAACGACCTTGTGGAAAGCGTGCTGGCAAGGCTGCTAAGCACAATCACCTCTCTTTTGTGGAGGATGAGATGCAGTTTGCATCAGTTGCTGTAGCACCAGCCTACGTTTTCACTTCTCCTGTAGTTAATCCATGCATTGCTGCTCACCAGCCTGCCTAGCGGTACCAAGGAACTCAAGGCCCTCTGGCCTTTGATTCAATAAGTAAGGCTTTTGATCTCACCCATCAGCTTGAGATCCAGCCCACTGCTGAGACTATTCAATCCCTTGATCTGGCGCACCCTCTCCTCGAACATCTTGATTTGTCCAGTCCTTCTTTATTGTTGTCCACATCCTATGAGCCAGAGGCTATTATCATGCCCGATGCCCCTGCCTCTTTCTCCTCCACTTATATCACCCCTGCTGTGAGGCTCCCGACTTGTTCTTCAAAGAAATCCCAAAAGTGCCACATCATGGCTGCTCCATCCACCTCCTGGGACACTGATGATGAGGTGGATATCTATGGTTCCGAGACCGAGGTCCAAGGTCACTATGACCAAGAGGATCTCAGGTTAGTACATTCCTATTCATC
>JBBPKS010000346.1:0-14191 GCA_038089355.1 Pulveroboletus ridleyi | reverse complement strand
CCAGCAACTGCTGGATAGCCTGGACGTCAAATCCCTAGACATCAAGCTTCCAGGGGGAGTCCCAGCTCCGCGCTTCAACATCTTCGCCTCCATCCCCACGGAGGATCCCCAAATCTGGCATGACATCTGTGCCCTCTTGGAAGACACTACCTATACCGCCCCGCTCCATGGCACAGCAGCCTGCGCCTCTGCCCGTCCTTGCTCCCTCTGTCACTGCGTCACCCACCCCCGAGGCCTCTGCCCCTTCCCCACCCTAGCGGACTGGCAAGGCCCGCAGCTGAACCTTCCCCACTCCTCCCCAGACCCCACCCCCCCTGCCAAACCGAACAAGCAACGTCGTGGCAAAGCTGGGGGACGGAAATAGATACCCTGATGTCATGGTAGTACACAACGTACACACCCTGAATCATGCCAGGATCGCCCCTGTGCCCCTACTGTACATACCAAATCTTGACTACGTTGCTAGAAAATGCCCCCCTCCTTCGTATCCACCCAATAGAACCTTGAGCTGCTCCCACACTGTGTAGTGATTAAAACATGATTGCACAGACAACCGTGGACTGCAATACTACGACAGCAGCGGTATCAGTGGCGGGCCCCACTGCTGCCAACTCCCCTGCAGGCCCACATTTACTGACCGCATGCGGGACAGGAAAGCTTGTAGCACCCACAACAAAACGGCGGCCTATTTAGGCCAAGGACTTCCGTGCCACTGCGGCAAAGTGCTTCGAAGCGGATAGGGAATGGTCTGTGCCACCCTACTCCGTGGACACTCACATGAATCCCCCGCGAGACGCTGGGACATGCCCTCCTCCCCCATTTAGCGGTCGGGCGATGGGAGCGAGTAAAACCGATCACCACCCTCACACAGTCTAACCCCCCCTCAACACCCAGTAGAGTTCATGGTCACGGTTCGAGCCTCCCCGTGGAAAGAGAGGAGGTCCACCCAGCCACCAGGGACCTCCCCGATGACGGCCCAGGGGCGACGGTAGGTGGAGCTGCCCCAGCAGCACCCGGCACACCAGCCACCCCCGATACCACCGACAACAACAGTTTGCCACCCCCCAACCGGCAACACCCTCGCCAAAAGAAATCCAGGGCCAACCTACACCTGGCCACACTGAATATGAAGGGACGGTCTCACTCCCGATCACCTGCCAATAACCCCATCTCAAAGTGGACAGAAGTACACCGAGTCCTACAACAGAAACAACTCAGCATCTTGGCCCTCCAAGAAACACACTTGTCCGCTCAACATATCGATGATATCAACCGCCTTTTTGGCAAACGGATCGCACTCCATGCCTCCAGCCACCCCACAAACCCCAGCTCCTCCGCTGGTGTCGCCTTTGTGATCAACACCGAACGGATCAACCCCACACAGTGTTGTCGCATATTGCATGTGCGCCTTAGTTCAAACGTAGTGCGGTCATAGAGCCACCGCGATTACATAATCACGGACTACCTTCGGACTGTACTACATCCTCTACCCATAATAACCATAACGACTTTCTCCACCTACTGGGCTATTGGGCGTCCTATTGGACCACTCCTCACTTTCTTGCGCTAAAAGACAACACATCATGCCCAATTCAAATCAAACATACTCAGCAACTAAGGGAAGCACTCACAGGCAATATAGCAGTGAAGGTCCTTGCTATTCTGTCATGCATGGATAGTGTTGGGCTGAATCTTCCACTATTCCTGGACTTTATGAGCTGGGGAGATCAAGAATGCGTTATCAATCCAAAGATAAGAAATGCACACACCACACTGATGGTCAGCGAAAAACTGCCAGGGATCTTGGAACAGTGGAGAAGTTCCCCATGGGCAGCCGGCAGTGCAAACCTGTGGTCAAAGGGGGCATGGCCAGTGATGGAGGAGTTTGCATTTTCCTGTATCACCGAAGTTGTTGAGAAGGAGTTACAAGGCATTGAAGAGTTAGCGATGTGTCCATCAGACGAAGTCTCTGATAGTGAACTCACTCGCTTTCTCATCAAGGACATGGTCCTAAAATTGAGTAGCCCTGCAGTCAGTAGCACACCAAAACTATGGGGGTTACTTTAGAAGGTCTCTCAAACAAAGGAGCAAGCCAGGAAACATACCAAAAAACCATCTGATCTTGTGAGTCTTTGCTCTACCATTCAATATGGCAAACTGATAGGTAGAATTACCTAGATCATCCTATCTGCAATTTTCCAATTGATGTATGCATGATTGCACTATTACAACCATTGGCCAAAGTTCTTGACCACATTCCTACATGCACAAGGGATATCAGCGAAGTCACTTGACCTTCTCCATGCATTTGGATTAACGATGTTGCACAAATGGTCAGCATGCACATTCACTACCATCTCAGCCAATGCACTAGAGAAAGTGTGTCAGCAAGTGCACTTGATACCCTTTGTCATTTCACATGACAATGTGAACATACCTTTTCATACCTTTTCGTAGTGGCTTGACAGGCAGCATCACTTTGACTCTGGCATAGCGGCTACCATATACTTCCAGCCCAATACCCCACTGGAACACCCACTATGCAACCAGGCCTTGCAGGAATCTCGTAAGGAAGGAAGGAAGTACCCCATTACAATACATGATGTATTCCAGCTGGAGGCAAAGAGTGCTATAGCATAATATGCACGTGACATTCATCAAGTGCTTCAGTATCTCATTAACTCTTCCAAATTTGATTTTCAAATGTACTCACACAAAGATCATAACCTCTTTTTACCACCAGTACTGGTCAAAAAACTTCCTCATGGCCCACAATCCATCACCAAGCAGCACATACTCAGGACAGCTCATATTGAGGAGGCCAGCTATGAGGGAAATAATCAGTTGATTATGGAATGGTTCAGGCAATTGAACCTATATACGGAGGATGAGAAGAAATGCACTAGACTAGAGCGTGTGATCATATGGGTTGGGGATCAGCTGACAGTAGAATGACTGCATGGACTCTTCAAATATCATGCCTAAGACCATACATCTTTCAATTGACTTGATTGGCTAGTTGTGGTATTTGGATGGTTTCATCTTATGATGGCTTTCGCAAATTCGATGCATAAACAGTACCTGGGAACAAATGCTGGACGTGGCCTCATACATGCGTTCACAGTGCTAGAGCAGAAAGGTCTACATACCATTCAGACTCATAGACCATTTCACTAGCAGCTCCATGACGCTATCTACCACGTTACTGAGGCCTGCATCCGTGATTGTCGGAGAGTTATCAGCTGGACTGACAGTCTTACTGACCTGCAACAGAAGAAGCCAGAGGATCTATATAAACTAGCAACAGAAATAGTTGATCAGCTATCATCAAGCAGCACTGTTGAACAGATGGACTTACAGCCTGAAGATGAGCATGATGAAATCTTCTGGCAGGCAATCCTATGGAACCATGATGCATTGTGCTATGTGGACCTAAATGAAGCAATTAGAAATGGAGATGTTGGGATAATGGAGTAGACGTTGCCCTACCTTCTCTTTCATTTTGCTGGAAAGAAAAATTCAAAATATACTATCAAAGTGTTGGAGCTACTTCAATGCTTGCACCAGGAGTGGCCAGCTGATGTCAAGTGGGTCAACAATATTGGGGCATTGCAAGGAACATACTCACTGCAGATGTAAGATTTTGTTAAGCACCAAGGTTGGCTTATGAACCTGATGGGACACTACAACGGATTTTTCCCTATAGATTGCAGTCAGGAACACAACATTTGAGATATCAAAGTCACACACCAGGTCCAGGGACCCAATGCATCATGGGACCTAATAAAATGTATTAGCCCTGCAATACCAACGCTTGTGTGTGTCCATAAGCATATGGAGTAACAGATTCGAATGCTTTGGTGAGGGTCTTTTCACACCGATCCTGCAAAAGAAAAAGATATTGAGCAACTGGAAGGTGTATACTGCACATCAGAGATCCACATGCAGCAAGATGGACATCATGCAAGAGCGAAAGCAGATCACATGGAGGATGTTGTCTCGTTGGGAGCTGCACACCTATTTTCGCAGAAGACAATGCAGCAGTGGTGGGAACACCAAAACTTTGCATGTTCTGGATTAGAGCTATGGGAGTCCAAGTCATATTAGTTGAGAGGTAGCATGTACACTATAACATTTCTATTAATGAAGTGAGTGGAAGGTGCTCGAATGCACTCAAGAGTAATGCTAGTAGAAAATTAATAGAAACTAGGAACAGCAGTTCTTGAGAATGTGGATTGAGAAGTTGATAAATTGTCCAGTCGGGGGTAACAATGCAGACATAGGTACAGGCGCAGGGGTTGTAAAGTTGATGAACTGTCCAGTCAGCAGCAAAGATACAGACATGGGTGCAGGTGCTGCCTGTGATGGGGTGGACAATTCCGAAATGTGAAATCTACATATACTCATGTCAGCAGATAATCTATCAAACAAGCATCAAACTACATACCTTGACATTCCAGGTATTTGGTGTGCATTCTCTTTTCCTCTTGGAGGCCACTCTCATGCCCTCAAACCTTTGTTAGCAGGCTTAGCATCTGCCATCTGACTTTGAGCAGCCTTGACATCCTCCATGGCCTGATATTTGGCCTGATGATTGGTGAGTGCCTTCATAGCACAGATGACCTGGTCTTCTTCATCCATCCTCTTCACTAGCACCAGTACCTCCTTGCCATAGGTATTGATGAAACCCCAGGATGTACTCAGCACCACCTGCAAGTCATTGATTACCCTCAAGCAACGATTGGAGGCGATAGTGGTGAGGGGGCCATCTGGAAGTAGTGTGATGCCGGTGAAGCAGGAATAGGGATAATCTCATTTGCAGATGTTGGCGTGCCATTGAAATAAAGCCTGATGAACATGATGAAGGTGTTCCCCAGCCCTGCAAGTGCCTTCACGAGTCCCAGAGCCCATTGGCCATTTGCCCGAAGTATTGGGGTATTGACTGGGCTCATCTTCAGAGACATCCATTGAGACATTCACTTGAACCATAGAACCATTGAAGAAAGGATGGGACGTAGGTGGCATGGCTTTGAGTGTGCAGTTGTCGCAGCACTGCCAAGTAGGTGCTGAAAGTGAGGTATTACGCTGGGTGGTGTGGGAAGATCGTAGTCAACTCATGGGAATGGCCCCTGGGTGGGTTATCAAAGAACTTATCAGTGATATCCTGTCGGCAGTCTTCTGTCTCAATCCACTCACACAATGCAGGCTCTACCTTCTTTCAGTAGGTCACTCCCCCTTCTTCTTCCTCATTATTTTCACCATTGACAATTTCCACTACATTGGTGCCCACATATTGCAAGGCGGATGACTCAACTAACAGAATCGCCCGGGCTTGTATGTAAGAAGACCAACCTGCTGTTACGCTTGATCCCGAAGGGTCTAGCGCGAACTTGACGAGGGTCCTAAGACATGAAGACAAGGGGGGGGTACCTTGCTTAATGGCAAGGTCAAGGGTTCGTCCTGGTATCAACCAGACGATGGACTTCCTGGTGAGGCGGGTGGACCAAGGACAATCCCTTGTGATTAGGATGGGACACAGGGGAGAGCAAAAGCGCTCACTCAAGTGTAGAGCGAAGACACATGAAGAGGAGGGTTAGGATGTATATGCCAAGTAGGTCTAAGCTGGGGTACAGGAGGCCTACTTGGAATTTATATACAAGAACAACGAAATGCTGAGTAATCGTATAGAATCAGAAAGAACATGAAAGAACAAAGTGGCTGACTGATCATTGAGTCAGCAAGCCAATAGCAGAAGTCACTTAGTTAGTAAGCAAAGAACTCCATGGAAGGAGGAAGAACAAAGGAACATGTGACTAAGGGAATATGGACTTAGCATGACGAGAGCTAAGCGAGGAGAGATAAGTCCGAAAGAAAAGAAAAAGAAACAGGATACGGGTACAAATCGTAACACCTGCATGACCTGCCCACTGTAACCATATGGTCAAAAACAGTGGCATGCTGAATTGGACAATGAGAGTAATATCAGGGATGTCCAGCCCCTAAAAAATTGTTTATCATTGCTGAATGCCGATACAGATATAGATGTACCATGCCGCCAATCTCTGTCACAATGAGAATCTTGATCTGACCACCTTGGAAGTGCTACAGCACTAGTTTCTTCGACCGTGATGATCACCAAGCGTTCAAGTAGTCTACACTCTGTCAAAGGTGCGCAGAAAGTACTTCCTGAGACCTTCTCCATACTAGCTGACTGTCCAGGACCTTATTGATGAAAATTAGAGCATGTGAAAGATCATCAGCGCTCTCTGCACCCTTGTAAACGAAATCCAGAGCACTAGTATCTGTAATGTTTGATATAATTCTGCATTCTTGTATGACGTTGGACCGATCATTTCCTAGGTTGAGATAGAATGATTTGAACAGATTGATATGTAGAATGCAGCGGACTTCGCTGAGGACAGACAGGCTCATTGTAGCAGACGTGGCATATATTGGTACATTAAGTGGGACAAACAACCGCAGTTTGTCTAATTCACTGTATGCAGGTCAGAAGTCGCCACCCCACTGAAATGCAATGCGCCTCATCAATAATGATGCCAATCATATGCTTATGGTACACTGGTATTGCTAGCAGTGAGTTGAACTTATTGTTCTGGAGCACCATCTCAGGAGATGTAAATATCACTTGATAACACATATCCTTCAATTCCTACATCTACCTTCAGCAGATATGTGTGGTGAAGCCATAGGTTCATACCTCATAGAGTTTGTTGTCAAATGTCTCATGATTGACAACTACAGCCTTCAGGCCTACCTCTCGAAAACAACATGCCTATAGCCTGTGAGTAGTGGTCATAAACAGGCTCAATGTATGTACCTGGTTCTCCTCAAGAGCATTTAATGGTGATATCACTATAGTAATCTTGTTGGGATGCAGGAGTGAGGGGATTGTGAATAGGAGAGTCTTTCCAAAGCCTGTTCCTGTGAGAACAATGCAATCTATGCTGAGTATCAAGGCCTCTGCACAGTCTAATTGCCATTGATATGGTTTACAGCCCATTCATGCCTTGCAGATCACTGAAAGAGTGTGTTGAGTGGTCTAGGAGCAGTATTCCAGTGTATTGATTTGTTGGGATGAAAGGTATACATAGGATCTTTCATGATATGGTATAGGATGTTATGAACCACTTCAGGACCCCTTTCTTTTCTCGGTCACATGACTTTTCACATGACCTGGGCCCAGACCATGACATCACATGATGTCATGCTTCATGGCTGGCATGCCCCTTTAATCTCCATTAACCCTGGTGGGAACTATCTCACAATTGTGTACTTTAGCTAGCCATGTATAGTAGTCTATCCCACAGACTCTATGGTCTGTGTGCACTCGCCCATAGTATATAAACCCAAGTGTCTCAGCTGGTGTCCCCAGCTTTGACCACTTGTTATCCCACTCCTAAACGGGTGATTGGTGTGCTTGAGCTTGTCCTTCTCATCTCTTACCTTGCCAGGCTTGGTAATAGCCTGTGAATCCAAGGCCAGTGGTGTGTCGATCCCAGCATTTGCAACATAGGAGGTATTAAATGATGGGACATGGTCCATCAGGCATTAGATATCATATGGTAGAACTGCCTGCCAGCTCGTTGGGAGGATGAACGGTAGTGAGAACACTTAGCAGATCCTATGTGAGTTTACTTTTTAGGATTTAATCCAAAATAGGATAGTAGTGTCATGATATTATCTAAAATAGGCAAGCTGTTGCCCAAATTTGGATTTAAAGTGTGACACATGTAACCTGATCCAAGAGTCCTCAGGTAAAAGTCCCCAGATGTTCTATAGCACAGAAAATCCTGACACTAGGAGCACCTTCCTAGAATGGCTCAAGACTAGACTCATAGATGGACTCCCAGCTTATTACAAGATGATAGAATATTGTTGAATAAGCATGACCCATCCCTAATGAGCATAACTCATTTACTACCCTTTTATTGTAGTACACACTTAGTTACCTATTATGGTAATCTTAGATAATCATGTACCTACAGTTCACACTCAGACTACAATCCTCAGTTTGGAGTGTACCAACATCCTCAAGCTCTCTATGTAAGTCCTATTAGCTATCCTTTGCAGCTACATACTAGCCTAGGTCCTGTTCAACAAATATTACCAATTCTGAATGATATTCTGGTCACCTGAACCTCTGAGTAATGCTCTAGACACTCTTTCTGCATTGGATCTGAGACTTACAGCTTCAGATTGTTAGAGATGACAACTCTGATCTCCTCTGGGCTCTCCTATCCAACTCTGAAGTTTGCTAATGAACTCTGGGACGAATTCCTATAGCTCCTACATAGGAGTTACCAATGTCCTATAGGAGTAGCTGGAGATGGATAGAAAGGTTGGACTTGTGTCCAATGCCATGCCAGTACACACTCCTTATGTCATTTCCTTATCCTATCTTTGCTTTGTTCCCATTCCATAACTTTGTGCTATTTCCTTTTTTCCTTTACTATTTCCTTACAGAGATTGCTTGTTTTGCTTCAGAGTTGATCAGTGTTACACTTGATCCCGAAGGGTCTAGCATGAACTTGGTGAGGGTCCTAAGATGCAGAGACAAGGGGGTGCCTTGCTAATGGCAAGGTCAAGGGTTCGTCCTGGTATAGACCAGATAATAGACTTCCCGGTGAAATGGGTTGACCGAGGACAATCCCTTGTAATTGGGATGGGATGCAGGGGAGAGCTAAAGCACTCACTCAAGTGTAGAGCAAAGACACACAAAAAGGGGTGTTAGGGTGTTATATGCCAAGTAGGTCTAAGCTGAGGTACAGGAGATCTACTTGGGGTTTATATATGAGGATGAGGAAACACTGAGTAATCATGTGGAATCTGAAAGAACATGAAAGAACAAAGTGGCTGACTAATCGTTGAGTCAGCAAGCCAATAGCAAAATGACCTTGGTTGGTAAGCAAGGAACATTCTGGAAAACAGGAGAACAAACAAGCACATGACTGGGGGAAACATGAGCTTAGCATAATGAGAGCTAAGCAAGGAGGAACAAGTCCAGAGGAAAAAGTAAGTAAGTGGAACAAAACATAATAATCAGACTTCATGCTCACATCTGTGCCTACTTTATATACATATTCCCTTTCACTCCTGGGCTCCCCTCAGTTGTTCCTGCTACTCCTTGGGCAGTGGCTAAGGTGAGTTCCAGTTTTATCTTACCTTATTACTGTTGCTAATTAGTGTAGTGGGCAATCACTGCCCTTTTACTTATATTTTTCACACAGATTACATATATAGTGTCAGTTATCTTTCATACAATAGGGCCTCAGAACCATTTGAGTTTAATAAACTCTTCTTTACTTTATATATAACATTTCAGTTATTTTAGCCTGTCTGGCAATAGCTAAAATGAGTTCCTTTATACTTAGTCTTGTTCCCTCTCTGATATACTGTAGCTCTGGAGTGGTCTGTAATTGCTGGGCAAATCTAGTTATTTTAACCTGTGCAGCAATAGCTGAACTTCAGATTGTTCCAGACTTGCTAGCTGCACTATTCTGGATTAGATTAGAGAGCAGGGGAAGGCAACTGAGAGACCAGGGTAGGTAGGGAATCAGCAAAACCATATATGTCAGGTCTGTTCTGATCAGTGGGTGAAAAATTTACTAATATTATATTATCTTGCTTGTCCTTATTAACAGAGTTCACAGCATAACTTGGGATCTGTCAATTCTGGGTCCTCTGGACTCAAGTCCAATCGGTGTTATGCTTGATCCCAAAGGGTCAAGTGTTGACTTGGCTAAAGGTCCTAACCCTTTAGGACAAGGGAGTATCTTGTGAACAGCAAGGTCAAGGGTTCATCCTAGCAATAACTAGACGATGGACTTCCTGTTGAAGCAGGTGGGCTGAGGACAATCCCTTGTTATCAGGATGGGATGTAGGCAGGAGCAAAAGTGCTCACTCAAGTATAGAGCAAAGACAAGAGAAAAGGGATAAGATTGTAAACACCAAGTAGGTCTAAGCTGAAGATACAAAGAACTACATGGCGCAGTATTGTGAATGAATCAGCATGTTCACTGAGAACTGAACAAAATCATTGGCTAGATGACTGAACAATACCAAAGAAGAACAGCTGATGACAGAGCTACCTGGCAGAAAGAAGGAATGCCTGTATCATGGGCTAGCTGGAGCAGGAACTGTCATAAAGCTTTCATGAGGGACAAGGGACGAGACCTGAAGGCCAAGCCCTTAGCAGACAGAGAAGGAGCCAATTGACAAATAGCTAAAGCTGGGATTCCTGGCTTTAGGCCACTGGCCTTATATATTGCCTGGGTCCATGCATGGACCAGGATCTATACTACTATATATGGTATCATACATGGGAAGGTAATGACAGTATGGTAACAATTGTGGGAAGGGAATGGAAGGACAGTGTAGAAGGTTGAGTCCTCCTATGGTTGCAAATCCCCCTTTCCGTCCATTTCAAGAGTCCATTCAAGCCCCCACAGCATTCATTGTCTATCTGGGTAGGGTTTCTTCATATTTCATTCAGTTCTTTGTTTGTCCACCTCTGCTGGTACAATCTGCCCATTCATCTGGGCCCAGATGGCATCAATATGGTACTAGATCTGTTTTATCTGGACCGGATTCTTTTAGCTTACATACCTGCTGGGTGCCATTTGGCCCTGGATTAGTTAGATCTTGTAGATAGAAGTCCACAGGTATTCCCAGGACTATAAAACAGGTGTATCACACCTTAGAGAAGGATCTTTTCTTCCCCTTCACTTTCCATCTGTGTGAACTGGGCACTGGTCATCTGTCTCCTCTTGCTTTCTGTGTCTCCTGTCCCTCTTCCTTGGGTCAAGTCTATACTTGCACCCTTTATTCAATCCTTATCTATTCCAGAAAGGATTATTGTTTTACAACAGACCAAGATGAGATGTGCAAGGCTGCCATGAGGTGAACCCTGAGATCTGGATCTAGATCCATGGAGATAGATAGTATGCTACATATGAGATATTAGATCAGATCAGGGAAATCTAGGAGATGGCATGGGAATGCCAAGGAAATCCAATCGGAGATAGGTTTAGGGTAGTCTAGCATGTGTAACCCTTAAGGCATGATGTCATGGATGATGTCAGGGTCTGGACTCATCATGTGACTGGTCATGTGATTAGCATTGTGGAGGTCACATGACTTAAGGAGTGTGAGGATAGAAGGAACATGGTAAAGGAAGGTGTGGGAAATAGTTAGGTGCAAGGGGATTCATAACATGCAGTTTATATATGAGGATCAGAAGGTGCTAAGTAATTGTATAGAAAAAAGAAGAAGAACTCTAGAGAATAAATGGCTGACTGATCATTGAGTCAGCAAGCCAATAGCAAAACAAGAGCAATGAGTAATTGTGGAATATGAGAAAACAGAAAAGAACAAAAGAGAACAATTAGGTACATAATGGAAGAGACTATGAGCTTAGCATAAACAGAGCTAAGCAAGGAGAAGATAAGTCCATAAAAAGGAAAAGATACACAGTATAGGCATAAATTGTGACAATTAGAGGTCTGAAGGTTAGTGTACAAAGTTCATAGGAAGACAAATGGAAATTGGAGTGACAGTGGGGTTACCTAGGAGGACTTGGCACAGGACATATGTGTTACACCCTTGCCAAGGCTCAGTCCTTGTATTTCATAGAAAAGAAGGAGAGAGAAAGAGAGAGAAGGTGATTAGATGAGGATCTGGAGGAGACTAACTTGATATTTATATTGGAGTACAAAATGGAGTACAATGGGATTATATACTAGAAGTCCAGTCAGGGTTTGGACAGAGGAATAGAGGAATGCATGGAAAGGTACATCAGATAAAGAGAAAGCATATGATAAGGGAAAGTATATATAGGGAATCATATGGTGTGGTGAAGTGTCAGAACTATGAATTTCTCAATGTCTTTTATGATATATTCAAGGGCAGGTCAGATGAGAGTCCAGAGACTCAAGGAGATCAGAGGATCAGAAACCAGAGGGTTTAAGATGATATTCAAACTAAGGTATCTACACAGAAATACAGAGACTTATATATAAATGGAAAACACAGGTATTAGTAATAGTTCAGAGGAATGGATGCTAAGAGGACTGGAGCTGTGCTCCTAAGTAGAGTACAGGAATGGAGAGTGGACAAGAGCAAAGCTAGTGGCTATGTACTATAAGCAGAAAATGAAACATAATGTGAAGAACAAGGAATACTAAATAGGGAATATCTGGAATGTCAGAGGTGTGGACTCATCAAGAATGCACTGGAGATCATAGGGAATGGGTCTGGAACTGAGTCCAAAGTTGGATCCAAGAATCCGGAATGGATGGATATGACAATTATGTATTCAAGCTCACAAGCCATGCTTGATTTCCCTGGTCAACCCTTCCCATTTTTGCCAACCCACTGCTTAGCTAGGAATATTTTCCTCTGTCATTTTGTTGTAGAACTAGCAAAATAGAACTCAGACTTCTGATAATGAAGACTGAGATGCTAAGAAACTAATATCTGAAATAAGAGTCCAAGTGTGATTATGTAAGACATTACCATTGTGCTATACATGCTGAGAAACATAGGATATACAGATAAGGGGCATGCAACAATATGTCCAATGGTATCTTCTGCTAATCATCCCTCTTCATTCTTTAGGTTCACTCACCATCACTTCAAGCAACATCTTATCCTGCCAGTCCACCACAAATCATTGCTTAGCTATGAATATCATCCTCTGTTCAATAGCATTTTCTGCTAGTTACCCCCCTTTCTCCTTTAGGTCTGCTCACTGTTACTTTAAGCAATA
Source organism: Pulveroboletus ridleyi (assembly GCA_038089355.1). NCBI lineage: Eukaryota > Fungi > Basidiomycota > Agaricomycetes > Boletales > Boletaceae > Pulveroboletus > Pulveroboletus ridleyi. The sequence goes on along the minus strand of JBBPKS010000346.1, from coordinate 1,404 downwards.
TCTTATTGAAAAAATTTCTGAAGTCCAAAATGGCACAGCTATCAAGTCCAGAGTAATCTGGGATTCAGCTGCTGCCAGATGGGCTATAACAACTTCTATTCATCTATCAAGTTCAGAATAAATACATTAGAGAGGGAATAAATTTAAGTAAGAGAGAACTCACTTCAGCTGCTGCCAGATGGGCTATAACTGAAGTGCTAAATACAAAGTGGAATGATTTATATAGTATGGGGTGAGGGAGCACTCATATCCTAATTAAATGTGGAGATAAGAAGTGGTCCAATGAATCTGAGTAACCCTGGGGCCCTGCTATATAAGATGTGACACTGTATCTACTATCCAAGACCATGCACTCAGATCCAGGTGCTGGATGAGTATCCAAAGTATCATCTATGTAGGTGCCAGAAAGAGTATCTGGGATATCATCTGGAGTCCCAGCTGGTCAATAGTTCATCCAGAGCTTGCTGGATTCTGTCAATTATCCTACCAGTCCACTGCAAACCCATTGCTTAGCTATGGGTATCATCCTCTGTTCAACAGCATCTCCTGCTAGTCACACCCCTTTCACCTTAATGTCTGTTCACTATTATCTCAAGCAATGTCTCAAGCAACGTCTCATTCTGCCAGTCCACTGCAAACCCATTGCTATATGTTCCAAGTCACAGTGCATCATATACTATCATGCTCACCATCTACACCATTATTCCAGGTCACTTAGTACTACCTGACATCCTTCACCTCTGACTCACTGTCTCAGTTCTGTATAATAGATATCCAGTACTAGCCAATGTTTTTCTTAGTGCACTTATCACACTTTTCCAATATAAGTTTACATACTTGTGATTGTTGAGTGTGTTTGGCCTTATTCATGCTTTGATGAAGGTTTTTGCTTGTCTGGCTTGCACCAGTACATGCTTTAATTACTTACCTCACCTTTTACCCTTAGTTGGCGAAAAAAGATGAATAAGCATAAATAAGCGGCACTCTACTTTCCTGATGGGCCTACCACATACGTTATGAGAAAGTTGAGTCACTGTAATGACAGTTTATCCGAGTCGTCATCACCTGCTGCCCGTCGCTATACAATAGAAAGCACTGTTGAAACAGCATCAAACAAGAGAAGAGGTCGGACTCCATGGAAAAAAGAAGCGCAAGTACTGCGCTCAAGATCCGACCGAAGCCGTAGTACAAAATGTGGGTGCTTCTGGAGCAAACAGGCGATGAACTGACTGCAACGAATCTGGCGAGGTGCCGCGCACCCGCACTGATTCTCATTTGGAACAGCCGTGCAGCTCTTTCACGAGTGATCGAGACAAAAAGGAGGTGTATGCAGCTGAAAATAACCATGCTCCGGGAAACGGGTTCGTATACATCGTGGCTAAGCAACGCGGGTAAAGAAGACAG
>JBBPKS010000345.1:0-14294 GCA_038089355.1 Pulveroboletus ridleyi | reverse complement strand
ACATGAATATCAAACTCTTTTGGTAGTTATCAGGATACATTTCATTTTAGAGTACTGATATGCTTATTCCAATGTAGCTTCATTGTCCATGTGAATATCCTATTCTCTGCTGTTAAGAATTGCTATTTCTGCCATTTCTTGGATGAAGTTCACCCATCCTATAAAACTTCATCTTGTTATGTACCTGTCATATCCATTCCAAACTCCATTCCTCCAAACTCCTTACCCCATCTCTGAACCTCCACAACCCAGACTTTGTACCTCTGCACCTGGACTTCACTCTTTCCCCTTGGACTTCTGTACTTACTATATTTAGTTTTCCCCTTGTCTTCCCTCAACCCTTTATTCTTACCTTCAACTCTTCATTTCTATGTACCTTAGACCTTTTGTCACACCATATGACTTCCCCTACATATGCTACCCCTTACCATATGCCTCTTCTTTACCCAATATACCTTTCTATGTGTTTTTCCATTCCTCTGTCTGAATTCTGAACTGGACTTTAGTATATAAGTTTCCTGTACTCTGTTTTGTACTCCAGTACAAATATCAAACTAGTTTCCTCCAGATCCTCATTTGGTCTCTCTCTTCCACTCCTTCTCTCTCTCCCTTCTCCCTTCCTATGAAATATGAGGATTAAACCTTGGCAAGGGCATGACATATAAGTCCTATGCCAAAATCCTCTTAGGTATCCCCTCTCTGCTCCATCCTCTGTTCATTCTCCAATGAACTTTGTACACTAACCTTTGGACCTCCAACTGGACTTGACAGTACCTAAGTGTTGCTCCTAGACATGAGAGCAACTTCATTTTCATGTGCTCTCCCAAGAATGTCATCTTCACTTCCACATATGCTTTACTTTTTTTAATTCCATTTCTGTCCAATTGGGGTACAGTGTTATGATTTGTTCCATTTACTCACTTTTCCTGCTGGACTCATTCCCCCTCGCTTAGTTCTCCTTATGCTAAGCTTGTAGTTCCCTCTACCACATGCTTGTTTCTTCTTCTGTTTTCTAGAATGTTCCTTGCTTACTAACCAAGGGACCTTTGCTATTGGTTTGCTGACTCAACAATCAGTCAGCCATTTGTTCTCTCTTGTTCTTTCTGTTTCCATATGATTACTCAGTGTCCCTTCACCTTCATATATAAACCCCCAAGTAGCTCACATGTACTTCAGCTTAGACCTACTTGGCATGTAACATCCTAACTTTCCTCTTCATGTGTCTCTGCTCTACACTTGAGTGAGCACTTTTGCTCTCCCTGCGTCTCATACAAGGGATTGTCTTTGGTCCACCTGTTTCACTGGGAAGTCCATCATCTGGTGCAACTAGGATGAATCTCTGATCTTGCTCCTAGCAAGATACCTCCTTGTCTCAGTGTCTTAGGATTTTGCCAAGTTCATGCTCGACCCTTTGGGATCAAGTGTAACATACAGTACTCTATGTAGGGCGTAACATGACTAAGCAGTGGGGGGACTCAAATCCTGACAGGGGACAGGCAGGATGATAAGCTACAGGAAAATGGTCTAGCAGAGGCCTAAAGGCAGCTGGCGGTGCTGTGGGTAACATTCACCTGGACCCCCCTGATGGGAGGGCCATGGGTTGGCAGGAAGAGGGAGGGATGGGTGGGGGCCAAAAAGAAGGAGACCAAGACCATCCAAGGTACTAACACAAAGGGGGGACTAAGCTATCCTACCATATCCTACAGGCGAAAAGATGAGAAAGGCAAGTGAGAGCAGAGATCCAAGGAAGGGCAAAAGAGGAGGCAGAAACAGGCATGAGAACATGGGAGGGAGACTGGGAGGGAACCCGGGAGCACAAGGGAGCTAAATGATGGCAAAGGCCATAGTGACTAGGGGGCCAGGGCAGACAGAAGCAAGGATAAGATCCCCATTACTGTCCAGTCCCATGAAGATGGGTGCCCTGGAAGCCGCAGTGGCCATAACAGCCTGGGGGACATCATCAGGCATGGCCTAGACACAGGTGGGGGACATGCCAGAGTTGACAATATAGAGAAAGGTGGAGCAATGAGGGTCATCCCAGATTTGCTGGAGCCAGAGGATGGTGGAGAGGCAGTGCAACTTTGAACAGAGGAGAGGGAAGCTGTTATATCTGCTCTGAATTCCGTCTTTCAAACTTCTCATCCCTTCTCTGATACTCTATAACCCAAACTTCATACTCCTGAACCCAGACTTCATTCCTTCCCTTCAGACTTTTGTAGTTACTATATTTAGTATTTCCCTTGTTTTTACTTGACCCTTCATTCCTTTCTCGGCCTTTCATTCTTACCTTAGACCCTTTGCCACATCATATGCTTTCTTCTATGTATGCTTTCCGTTTCCACATACTTCCCTTTTACCTGACATATCTTACTATATGCTCCTCCATTCTTTCATCTGAAATCCAATTGGACTTTAGTATATAAACCCTCTGTACTCCATCCTCATACCTTAGTATGAATATCACACTAGTCTTCTCCTGACCCTTGTTCGATCTCTCCCTCCCACTCTCTCACTCCCTCCTCTCTCCCTATGAAATATGAGGACTGAATCTCAGCAAGGGTGCAACACATAAGTCCTGCGCTAACATCCTCCTAGGTATCCCATCTCCATCCCATTTTCCATTTGTTCTCCAATGAATTTCGTACTCACCTTTGGACCTCTAACTGGACTTGTGTCCAGAGGGCCTGGACTTAACAGTATATTCATATTTCCTCTTGTCAAGGTTCACTCTTTCCAATAACTCCTATGTCTGCACACACAAGACAAACTGCTCAGCATGAGCAGATCTTACAGACTGCCTTTAGCAATTCTTGTGGGGTCTCTGGAGACTTTCATAGTTTCTCTGCATGCACCATGATCACTGTGCCCTCTATCTCCAAGGCACGTAACAGACAACCCCTGTCTTCGCTAACACCTCTTCCACTTACCCTCAGCCCTGAACTTCTGCTGATTGGTTCTCAGGAATGGGACAATGAGGAATCTGTCCAAGTCTGACCCAGCACCCCAATGCCTTCATGCAGAAGGGGCAATGGGAATGACCCAGGCAGAAATGACTCCTCTAGCTCCTCCAATACAGACTCCAACCAGGGTTCCATCACTGGGCACATTCCCAACAAAGATAATCTTGAAGACAAAGAATGCAACCAAGTCCCACTTGTCTACAAACACTTCACTCAACTTGCCAATGCCATCAAGGGGATAATCTGCCAAGCACTCCAATGACAGAAGACCAAAGGCTCTAAGCCCAAGGTTCAGGAACCCAATCTGTTCAATGGAACGGACCTGAAGAAACTCTATCTGTTTGTTGTCTAGTGTGAACTCCATTTCCAAGCCAATCCCTGAGCCTACTGCAAGGATCAGACCAAGGTCACCTTTGCTCAGTTCTATCTTAAGGGGACTGCACTTGAGTACTTTGAGCCAGACCTCCTCAAACTTGAAGCACTGGGCCTTCAACTTGTGTGGATAAATAGCTGGCATACTTTCCTATGAGTTATAGTCTAACTTCAGACCTCATGACCCCATCGCAGATGCCAAAGCTCAGCTTGAGCACCTCCAGATGTGCAACACCCAGCACATTTCCAAGTATATTGTGAAATGAAATTGACTTGCCAGCCAAGTCTGAGACTAAGGCCAAGGAGTGCTCTGACAGAGCTTCTACTCCAGTCTCCTGGATTGCATCAAGGACAAGCTCACTCATCAAGGCAAGCCTGATGACATCCACAAACTCTGCACTCTTACCCAGCAGATTAACCACTGGTATTGGGAACACAAGGATGAAATTGCCTGTGCGACCAAAGCCTCTGGGTTGAACTCCAGCAACTCTGCCCCCACCTCTATCTCTGCCTCCAGTAAACCTAAGGACAACAAGTCCAAAGGCTCCTCTTCTTCCTACATCAACAAGAAGAGCGGGACCAAGTCTGCCTTCGCAGACTTGATCTCTGCCAAGTTGGGCAAGGACAGCAAACTCCTCCCTGAGGAGTGACAGTGCCATCTAAAGCTCAGCTTGTGCCTCTTCTGTGGCCTTGCTGGACACTCTGCCAAGGAATGTCTGAAGAGCACCTCTAGAGCTGCAAAGGCCAGAGCAGCCTCAACAACTCCTACCCCAGCTTCCAGCTCTGGCTCCATCTCCTTGGAAGTGAAAAAAATAGAGTGTGAATCCCCTATAGCACAGGTTGGGAGTTGCATTGAGCCCAACAACTGTGCTTCTCTGACACTCTGTCTTAATATGTCCTCTCTTTTAGACCTGAATTCCCTCCATCTGATAGTTTCTCTTTCTGATTTTCCTATCTCCAATATACCAGTACTTGTAGACTCCGGTTCTACTCACTGTTTTATAGACTCTGCATTTGTAGATAAATATAAACTACCTACATATTCCATTCCTATGCTTTCCCTCTGTCTCTTCAATGGTTCCTCCACTTCTTCTATTTCCTCTGCTATAGATCTCTGATTTTCCTTTGCTTTGGGAACATTCACCTCCAAAACATTTTATGTTACCTTGTTGGATCCCTTGTATTGTATAGTTCTTGGACATTGCTGGCTCACCCATTGTAATCCATTGATTGATTGGGCTATAAATAGCATCTCTTTCCAAACTGACCCCACAGGTTTGCCAACCCTAACATTATCCTCTGTCCTATTGGATGCAAGTTCCAATGCTCCTCCGACTTCCCTGCACAAGTCCTCACTGGAACCCTTGGATTCTCCCTTAGCTCCCAGACTTCAGTCTCCTCTGGTCTCCTTCATCAATGCTGCCACCTTTCACCAGGCCTGCAAGCTTGAAGGATCAACACCCTTTGCCCTCTCCCTCTGATTCTGTTGTTATTACTTGTATATGGTGCAGACCTTGATTATGTAATCTCAGTCCTTTGTGCTCATCTCTTTATCTTTTGGACATTTCTTCACATATCTCAGTTGACTCTGACAGCCACTGAGGTGAGCCACTTCCTTTGTACAATGTACTATTTCTCATAGCTACCTCCTTAGTGATTCCTACAGGTAGCTACTAATACATTAGTTGACTCTGACAGTCACTGAGTGATTCCTACAGATTCCTCTGTGGTCGTAGCACTATGTGCATTGATGCTCTGCCTGACAAAATTCCAGATCTATCAAAAGTTCCTTTGGAGTATCATGAGTTCACGAATGTCTTCAGTAAGGGCAAAGCTGACACCTTACCTCTGCACAGGCCTTTTGACCTGAAAATTGACCTTGAGGAAGGCACCAAACCTCCCATCAGTCATCTCTACTCCATCTCACCCTCTAAACAGGGAGCCCTTCAGAACTTTCTCAATGAACACCTCTAGATCGGCTTTATCTGCCAATCCACCTCTCCTCACACTGCAACCATCCTCTTCATCTGAAAGAAAGATGGTTCCCTCTGACTTTGTGTCAACTTCTGAGGCTTGAACAAGATTATGAAGAAGGACTGCTACCCACTTCTGTGCACCTTGGACCTCCTTGAGGCTCTGAGCAGAGCAAAGATATGTATATATGAAACTTGATCTCTGGCACACATACCACCTAGTCTGTATTGCCAATGGCAATGAGTGGAAAACATCATTCCGAATGTGCTACGGTTCCTTTGAGTGGTTAGTAATGCCATCTGGACTTACTAATGCCCCCGCCACCTTCTAGCATTTCGTCAACAGCATCTTTGCTGATATGCTAGATGTCAGTGTGGTGGTATATCTTGATGACATTCTCATCTACTCTGCTGACCCCACCTCACATCAGAAGCATGTCTGAGAAGTTCTCCAGCGCCTTTGCACCAACAGACTTTATTGCAGGCCTGAGAAATGCAAATGGTATAGCAACATTGTCAAATATCTCAGATACATCCTTTCACCCTCTGGCCTCTCCATGGCCAAAGATAAGATTCAGATGATTCTAGATTGGTCAGAACCCCAGAAAGTCAAGGACATCCAGTTCTTTCTGGGTTTTGCCAATTTCTACCATCGCTTCATCCATGGCTACTCTGACATCGTGGTTCCATTAACCCAACTCACTCGCAAGAGTGCTTCATGGAATTTCTCCAAGGATTGTTGTAAGTCCTTCCAACATCTCAAGGATGCATTTGCACAGCTCCAGTGCTCATGCACTGGGACTCCGACACTCTGATAACAGTTGAGACTAATGCCTCCAACTATGCCATCACTGGCATTCTTTCCATCACCTCTGATAATGAACTCCATCCTATCACATTTTACTTCTGTATGCTCTTTGAAGTGGAGTTAAACTATGATACACATGACAAGAGATTACTGGCGATCTTTGAGGCATTCACCTCCTGGTGACATTTCCTAGAGGGCTCCACACACCCTATTGACATCATCATGGATCACAAGAATTTGGAGTACTTCTTCTCCACGAAACTCCTGACATGCTACCAGGCCTGATGGTCAGAGTTCCTCTACCAATTCAATATGGCAGTCTGATATCATCCTGGTAAGCTCAGAGTTAAACCCGATGCACTGACTAGATGTCAGAATGTCTATCCCAAAGAGGGGGATAGGGACTTCACTTGTGTCAACCCCAACAATCTCTGGCCCATCTTCATCTCGGAGCAACTTATGACATCCTTGCAAGCCATGCTCTTAGAGACTACATTACTCTGGGCCTCCGTTCTACTTGACATCGAACAAATCCACTCTAATATCCTCTTCTCTCCCCCCACTGATCTAGTCCCATCACCTCACCTCACCTCTGAGTCGTTAAACAATCTGAGATGGTCTATAAGTCCTAAAGGCCTCCTCCTATGGGACAAACATATTTACATCCCCAATGCTGCCAACCTCTGACTCTGACTTCTCTGGACTTTCCATGACCACTCTACTGCAGGCCATGAGGGAGGCTGATCACATCTGTGACCGGTCCTCCTTGAGTTTGCCGTCCTTGAAGTGGTCCTGCTGCATGGGGGAACCTCCCCCATCGGCATTGCCACGGTGAATATGAGGCACATCATACACTGTGATGGTCTCACTGAATCACTGGAGGAGGGATGAGTCCCTCGGGATGCTGGGATAGGTGACCAAAGGAGGCACGTCCTCCAGGGAAACCTCAACCCAACGAGCTTCCTGCTCGTACCACTCCAAGGAGCGGCTGAGAGACTCATTGGTGACCTTGGCTCTGAGGTCAGTCCTTAAAGAACCATAGAGGTCCCAGGTGGTGGCGTTCTCATCACCTCCAGCAAACTCAATGTGCTCGAGCATCTCTTGAGCACATTGACGAGCGCATTGAACAGTATCGTCAGTGACATGGGGGGTGACCCCATTAGCAGCCAGGTATGCTGTGATATCTGCAAGGGTGGCTCCCTTGTGGAAGCCACTGGCCCAGGTAGACTTGTATCCCTGGGCAGGTCCAACCTCGGCCCAGTTGAGAAAGGATTTGTACCACCCAGATATGACGAGGAGATAGGTGAGGCCGTGTTGCCACACCATTCAGTCGATGTGCTCTTGGGGCACAGGAGCTAATCGGTCCATGAGGAGGCCTCTCATCTGGCGTCAGGTAGGAGCATTCAGCTCCAAGTCAGGGTCGTCTGGGATGACAGGGGTGCCAGTGGCCCCAGGGAATACCTTCTGGATCACCCAGCGCTAGTCGTCAGTGAGGCACTTATGCTGCCACCATTCGATGTAGTCAATCGACACCCTATCAGGGACATCGAATGACAGAGTGTTGCAAGGAAGGAGGGGCTTTTTCCCTGATAGGACAACTAGGCCTTGTAGCCAGCCCTTAGAAGAGCTACCCCTCTTCTGGGTAGTAGTGGACGTGGACCCTGACAGTTGGTCCATAATGCACGATACGAGAGACATGCTGGAGCTCTGCTCCCAAGTATGTGGAGCAACATGCTTCTGTGAGGTCATGGTACCTCCCTCAACGCTAGTTGAGGTAGCAGTGGCCGGACTGGACGTGATGCACTCCTTGAGTGCTGGGGCAGTGGGCAGTGGTACTGTCTCTGCAAGCTGGGTGCCTGTGTCCTTGGAGGCTCAGGCTGCCTCCTTCATGGCCTCCTTTTTCTTTTTGGCCTTTTTGGAGGCTCACACAGGGGGCCTCCATTCCTTCATGATAGCATGCATTACTTCATTAGTGCCCAGGTCACGATGCTTCCTCCAGAGGTGAAGGAAGGTGAGCAGGTCCTGTGCCTGCTTGAGGTGAGGGGCCTTCCCCTCTTGTCCATTTTGCGCCCTGGCAAACAGGGCACAGACACTGTCTTTAGTGTTGTAAAGATGGATGGGGCCCATGATGCCCCTGTCCATACAAACAGTGAAGGCGGTAGACTGCCAAGGAGGAGTGAGGGGACAAATCCCCTTCAAGATGTTTTGAAGGGAAGCCTCAAGAGACTCCCCTTGGTATGTGTAGAGGTTTCCCTCTATTCTAATGAATAGGGTGTGCACACCCTTTGAATCAACGGCATCCCCTAGGATGAGGATGCCCTAGGGGAACTCCAACCCAGTGAATTTGGGGAAGAGATTCCCCTGGACGAGTGGTGGTGGGGCCAGCTCATCCATGATCATGTTCTCATATGGGAGGGTGGGAGGTAGCTTGGGAATAGGAGAGATTGCTCTCTCCTTCCCCTTGCAAGAAGAAATTACAGGCTGAGCCTGCGCAGGGAGAAAAAGGGGGGGAGCGTCAGGATCTGCCTGTGCCCTCCCCCTGAAAGAAGGAGCTGGTGGCTGTGGAGCCACCACGATTGGGACGGGAGGGGGAGCACCAGAGGTGCCACCCGAAGACACGGCAAGTGCGTCACACAGATAGGTGATCTTGTTGTGGGCCTTCACAAGTGAGGAGCGGAGGTCATGATGGTCATGCTGAAGGTGGTCGACACAACCCACCAAGTCAGCATAGGCATCACATCGGCACAGATAAGCAACGTCATCAGCAAGGTCATGGATGGCCTTGGGGATTCCATCTGCATTGACAGCAATGGCAGTGCTGAGGTGCAACATATATGTGTTGCAAGCCTTGCAGTCATGCTCGTGACAGAGAGTGGGCATGTGGGGGTGGGAGATCCACTGCCCAGAGAACAGATGATGGCAACATTTGTTGTTGACAAGAAAGGTGGCGCCATTTGGCACCACTGCTGATGGTGTGGCTGCTGTGGCAGCCAGCATGGGAGGCTGACCTTGCAGACAAGCCTCCAGGAGGTGTGTGATTGCGCGAGAGGGATCGACTGTGGTCAATGCCCTCTGGGGACTGAGAGATGTGAGGGGAAGAGGTTGAGGACAGGGTAGGGGAGTGGCTATGCTCAGACATGCTAGGTGCATGGGATGGTGATGGTAAGAAGAGAGGAGGTGATGGATGTGATATGATATAAGTAAAATAAACCAAAAGGGGAAATGTTACGTAAGGAAATAAAAATGATTGGCAATGTGGGAGTGTAATCAGGGGCAGTGTTGTTTGTTTGGATATGTGGCATACTTGTTTGTCATTGTTACTATGATACCTATGGTTTGTCTTTGTTTTTATTTTTTTATTTTTGTTTATTCTTTTTCTTTTTCTGACCATGTCACATGAGTTAATTTATTTGCTAGTGTTGTGGATCAATCAATTGATTGAACCACTACACTACCCACTTGGTGGGTTCATGTGCCTCAGTGCACTCATTGCCTTGTGAGGCAGCTGGTGTACATTTTGTATGCCATGAAGCTTGAGGTACCTGTCTAGGGCCTCAAGCTCGTGACAATTGGAGCTGGGCTTCCAAGTGGAATCTCCGAGGTTCCACTTGACAAGGAAATGGGCCATTTGGCCCTCCCAGCAGTGGGCAAGTATCTCGTCCACCAACCATTCATCGGTGTTAGATGATCCGACATCATAGAATGTGTGCACGTCCCTTTTTGGGAAGAGCGTGTTGTCATTCTTTTCATAGTGGCATAGCAAGGCTATGTGAAATCATGAATGAATACACCACTTCTGGAGCTCCTCAGGGAGTTCCAGAGTATAGGTGTCATTGACACCGTCTTTCACCAGGACCTTCATAGGTCCCATGTACTTGGGTATGAGCTTATGAGCTCTGCCCTTTGGCATCGTCAAGTTCTGGGTTGATAAGTAAACCTAGTCATTGACCTGGAGGGCGGTTCCCTCCTTCTGCCTTTTATTTGTATAGTGCATCTGTACCACTCTGCTCTCTATGATGGCATCATGGGCCATCTCCAGGTTCTCCCTGGCCTGGTGTACGAACTTCTGGACACCTGGGGTGCACGACACGGACCCTTGTGAGATGTGTTGCATTAGGGTGGGCATATGCCCATAGTTCAGTTCAAACAGGGTGAACCCGGTCAAATTACTGATACTCAAGTTAATCACAAACTCAGTGAGGGGCAGTTTGTCTGCCCAATCCCTCTGGTCAGGCTGTACCAGCACACATAGTATCTGAACTACATTCCAGATCACATGTTCAGACACACTGTTTGTCTGTAGATGAAATGCTGTAGACATCAGGAGTTTAACTCCCATCATGCGGTGTAGTTCATGCCAGAATGCTAAAGTAAACTTTGCATCTTGGTCGGAGACTATCATCTCCAGTAATCCATGTAGTTGCACTACCTCCTGCAGGAATTTCCCTGCAAGCTCAGAAGCCCGAACGATAGTGCTGACCGGTACTAGGTGCACCATAGAGATTAGGTGGCACAGGACCACCCACAAGTAGTCGTGTCCACCACTCAGTAGGAATGGTCCCACAAAATCCATAGCAATGGAGCCCCAGGGTCTCCTGGGCACAGGCAAACTGTGCAGCAGGCCCTGAGGCTGTTGGTTGTTGGTCTTCATGACCTGGCATGTAAGACAGGTTCAACAGAACTGATCTACTTCACAGCCAAGTCCTGGCCACCAGTACCATCTGCGAATATAATCTGCTGTTCTCTGGGACCTGAAGTGTCCCAGTGTCTTGTGTGCCTGGTCGATGACCAGGGTGGTGACTATGTCACCCTTGTACTTAGCTCATGGGAGGCATAGTACCTCCTTTTCACCACGATTTCTTGTGTAGAGAAGATCCTCCTGTGTAAGGAACTGTGGGTGATGTCCTACCTGGGATACAACCTTTGAGAAGGTGTCATCCTGGTATCCTGTACAGATAGCATCCAGGAAATCGGGCACAGTCCTATATGAGATGGGTGGGGCCCTAGAGGCCTTGGCAGATTTGAGAATTGATAAATCCTCCTTCGCACTAGCGTGAGAAGTGTCCTCAACTCCCCTTTCTGCAGCTGAAGCCATTTCTTGGGCTTCTACTAGGCAGTTCTCCCACTTTTCCTTCAGATGCAAGCTCTGTTGTGGTACTTCGCTGATGGCGGCGAGCTTCAGCTCTTGCCATCGGTCGAGGGGAAGATCATTCCCCTTTGGATCTAACCAAGTGTCGGCACCTGCCCAGTCCAGTTCTTCATCGGAGGCCATATCACCTTCTTCACTCTTGTAGTAGTAGGACAAGCAGTCCACTACGAGGTTCTCAGAACCTTTCGTGTAGACAATAGTAGCATTGAACCGTGACAGGTAGTCAAGCCATCAGACTTGTCTACCAGACAGCTTGCACTGCATTTTGAGGTAACTGAGTGCCTCATGATTGGTTACAATCATGAACTTGAAGCCGAGGAGTTTGTCCTCCCACTTGAGGAGTCTCTCAATTATGGCAAGCATTTCCTGCTCGAATGTTCAGTAATTTTGCTGAGTATCACTCAGCTTTTTCAACATAAAGCCTGCAGGCCTACATGTCTTCCAGTTGGGCCTTGCCCATATAGTGCGCCCACCCTGTACAGGGATGCGTCGCACACAAGCCATATAGGCTCATCCTTCCTCAGGTCGATTGGCCTGAGAATAGGTAATTTACATGCCAGATCCTTAATGATCTGGAAACATTGGTCGTGGATTTCTCTCCACTGGAATGGATGTCCGTTCTGTTGTATCCTGGTCAACAGCGTAGTATACACTGACATATCTGGCATGAACTGTGCCAGATATTCCACCAGTCTGATTTGGATCTTGTTCAGCGAATGAGAGGTTCTCCAGTTTCGAATGTGGGACATCTTGTCCTTATTGGTGTGTATGCCCTTCTGATCAATTAAATGACCAAGGCAATCTAGCCTCTCAGCATATAGGTTGCACTTCTCCTCCTTGAGGTAGAAGTCAGCCTTTGCCAGTGTTTCAAACACAATTTGGAGGTGCCGTTCATGATCCTCCAATGTGTCACTATAGACAAATATATTATCCAGATAGATGTATACAAAGTGTCCGATGTGATCTCAGAAGATCACCATTATTAGACGTTGAAACATCACAGGGGCATTGCAGTCCCCCTGCTACATGACCTGGCTGATAAAGGTCCCATATATGGTAGAGAAGGCCATCTTCCATACGTCCTCTGGCTGCACCCAGACCTGTTCATACACATTGGACAGGTCAATCTTAAAGTGATATTTCACTTGGGCCACATCCATTCAGATTTGGTCCTGATCTGGGAAGGGCATTATGTCCTTCACCATATTATCATTTCTCTTGCAGCAGTTGATGACTGTCCACAATTTTCCACTCTTCTTTGGGATGCACAACATTGGGGCGGTCTGTGGGACACTTTTCATTACCCACCAGCCCACAGTGGCATATAGTCGGATTTTATCCAACGGTTGCTGCTTCAGCACATTGTAGGAGCCTGCGGTCTTCTACAGTTGTAGGTCATCTTTTCTAGCTCTTCCAGGTGTCCATCAAGCCTCCCACTTGTGTCTCATGTCCTTCCATACCATCTCGAGGTCAGTCCATTTTGTTTCTTGTTTATCCGTTTATCCATCTTGTCTATCCGGTTCTGGATAATATGTATCCATTTCATCCAGTCCAGTTCCATCAACCAGATTGCTTATCTACATTCATCTCTTGCCAGTTCTATCCTCTATTTAGTCTTGTTTGACTTTTGACTAAGATATTTTGTGTTTCTTGCTGTCTTGCTACCTAGACTCAAGTGTCCCTTCATAGGGCCTCAGTCGTTGTCATAGATACAAAGTCCAGGGAAATGCCCAGACTATAAAAGTATTGTATGGAGATCTTGAATCTCATCAGTTTGGCACCCACTGGTCATCTTCCATCGTCCAAATCCCTCTCTCCTCATTGTCTGGATTGTTCTTGACATCGTTTCCCTCATCATTGTCAGTTTCCAGATCCCTGTCCTTGACCCCTCATTCGTATCCGGCCCTTGTCCTTGGCCGGGTTTTTCCTCTATCCTCATCAATCTCACCTATCATCGTCAATTTCCTTCATTTTCATCAAGTTCTTGCATCTTCAACTCCTATTGCACTCGATCTGGTCCCATTTGCAACCACATCTGTGTGCACCCAGTTCTCATTGTCGACCAGATTATTCATTTCCTGTTCGAAATGTCGTCCGAAACTATCCTTCTTGCTCTTGTGCACTGAGGTCAGTCATAGTTGTCTGTCCCTGGTACTAACTCTTCACAGGACTCCTTGGGACGAGGATACTTGACCCCCTACCTACTACACCCCACATCCACTATCTATCTTCCAGCGTCTGCACAGTGCAGAAAGTGGTAAGCATACTGTTTACTTTCATTGATGAGTTGGATCTGGTGATTTACCTCCCGCAGTGGGGGGAGTGCTTGTTTCACTCCTCCCAGTTGATTTTTGTATTTCTGGAACCATTGGTTCCATAGGTGAGGTATATTCTCCTCACGAAAAATGACTCTTGCCCCCCACAATCCACGAGTTAGTTGTGAAGTTGACAACAGCACGGTGTTGTCTTAGGAAGGATATCCCCAGGATACAATCGTAGTGATTGATATTGGCTACATCAAAGTATGTGCAGGTGGTAAATTCACCAATGACAACAGAAGAATCACTCCCATGGGGGTAATCTTCAAGCAGCTGCCTATGCAGCCCAGTTGCAGTGTGAGCTGTTGTGTGAGGGGGTATACAGTGACTCACAAAATTGTCCCAATGTTTCACATATTTTGATTGTTTATTGAATAACTTCTGAACACAAACAAATATCAACAAAGTGTCAGTGTATGAATGAACATACTTACTCAGGGCTAACTACTGGTAAATGAATTATGTAATTCAGATCAGAAACCATGGAGATATATACAATTCAAAACTGACACTCATTGGGACAATTACGTGAGTGTGTTTCAAGAATATATTAAACTGAGTCTTAGTATTTTGTATGGCCCCCTTTAGCCTTGATCACTGCTTCAATCCTTCTAGGCATACTTTCAATCAACCCCTGACACACTTTTGGCTCTATCTCTTTCCACACCTTTGCAACTCTATCCCATATCTCCCAAACTCCCTTAGCTTGTGTTG
>JBBPKS010000344.1:0-14331 GCA_038089355.1 Pulveroboletus ridleyi | reverse complement strand
AACAGGGCAAACAGAGTGCATCCATGTGCTAGTTTGTAATGTTAAACAGTGTACCATCGAAACAGATATGTCAGTTCATACCTTGCATCGACCCCAATAGCCAACAACTTCAGGCTACTGACAGGACTGGCAGTTGAACGGATGCCGTCATTTACCACAAATTCTGTGAGGGAATGCTCATCCCTAGCACACGACAGGATCTATTTTCCTGTTGCATCAGTTGAGAGCAAAGATCAGTAATTCTAACTTACTGTCCAGAGTCAACTTACACCCATCGTGGTCAGAGGCCAGGTGTTGCAACGCAAATTAGGAGGCCCCTAATGGGCAGCGATGGGTGCCTCAATTTGAAATAGGACATCTTTGGCGTTGGTGGGCAGAGTCCTTGATATAGGTATCGGTCAAAAGGGAATACGTCTCGGGATGGATGAACTTACGAGGTTCAACCCAAGGGGAGGTGTCTATGGCACCAAAGATATATTCACGTTGAGCGGAGTCCTTGAAATAGGTATCAATCAAAAGGGAATACGTCTCAGGATGGATGCTCTTACAAGGTTTGATTCAAGGGGAGGTGTCGGCACTGAAGAAATATTCGTGTTGAGCGGAGTCCTTGATGTAGGTATCGATCAAAAGGGAATATGTCTCGGGATGGATGGACTTACGAAGTATTTGCATTGAGCAGAGTCCCTGGTATAGGTATCGATCAAAAGGGAATACGTCTCGGGATGGATGGACTTACGAGGTTGATATTCGCGTTGAGCAGAGTCCCTGGTATAGGTATCAATCAAAAGGGAATACGTCTCGGGATGGATGGACTTACGAGGTTGATATTCGCGTTGAGCAGAGTCCCTGGTATAGGTATCAATCAAAAGGGGATATGTCTCGGGATGGGTGGACTTACGAGGTTGATATTTGCGTTGAGCAGAGTCCCTAGTATAGGTATCGATCAAAAGGGAATACGTCTTGGGATGGATGGACTTACGAGATTCAATCCAAGAAGAGGTGTCGGCACCGAAGAGATATTTGCATTGAGCAGAGTCCCTGATATAGGTATCGATCAAAAGGGAATATGTCTCAGGATGGATGGACTTACGAGATTCAATCCAAGGAGAGGTGTCGGCACCGAAGAGATATTTGCATTGAGCAAAGTCCCTGATATAGGTATCGATCAAAAGGGAATACGTCTCGGGATGGATACTCTTACGAGGTTTAAGCCAAGGGGAGGTGTCGGCACTGAAGAGATATTTGCGTTGAGTGGAGTCCTTGAAATAGGTATCCGTTAGAATGGAATACATCTCAGGATGGATGTTCTTACGAGACTTGATCCAAGGGGAGGTGTCGGCACCGAAGAGATATTCATGCTGAGCGGAGTCCTTGAAATAAGTATCTGTTAGAATGGAATACGTCTCGAGATGGACGTTCTTACGAGGCTTAATCCAAGGGGAGGTGTTGGCCCCGAAGAGATATTTGCGTTGAGCGGATTCCTTGATATAGGTATCGATTAAAAGGGAATACGTCTCGGGATGGATACTCTTATGAGGTTTGAGCCAAGGGGAGGTGTTGGCACCAAAGAGATATTTGCGTTGAGCGGAGTCCTTGAAATAGGTATCCGTTAGAATGGAATACGTCTCGGGATGGATGTTCTTATGAGGTTCGATCCAAGGGGAGGTGTTGGCACCGAAGAGATATTCATGTTGAGCGGAGTCCTTTAAATAGGTATCCGTTAGAATGGAATACATCTCAGAATGGATATTCTCACCCAATCGTTGATGTCCTTTGAGAGGTCCATCTTCTCAGTAGCCCAGAAAGATGCCTCTGCTTTCTTGTACATTTGCCATATCTGATGACATATGAGGGAGTGAGTAGAACGACTGACCTTATGGTACTATATAGAGAAGAGAACAAATTGACAAGGACTCTTTCAAGAGAGGTTCTTCACCTGCAGAACGAGTTGAATAAAAAATACAAGTGTAAGAAAAGAAACTCACATTCTGGAAGATTCACCTCACCAATAAACTTTGTGCGCAGGGCACTGAACTTTGTGCGCAAGGCACTGAGCTTGTCTTCCCCCAGATGGGAGTTAACCGGGGTATCCAGAGAGACATTGCACAAGGCAAACCCTAAAAATATAATCAAAAAAAGGCTGGAGTCGGAATTTAAGACTGACGCTGCGGAACTATGATGCTGGAAGGGTACAGGGCTAGTCACAGTGCGGCGGTGCAACACCTAGCAGGGCGTATGCTTACCTAACACGCTTGATTAGGCAAGTGTCCTGGATGAGGGTACTGACGAGGTAAACATCGATGAGGCCCAGCTTAAGAAGAAGCAAGAGGGAAGGGGAAAAAAACCAGTAGCCGATCAGAGCAGTCGATACTGGCACACTAATGCTCTATATAAAATGAGGTCAGAGCTGTGGTTGCAGCGAGGGACCAAGCAGAAAAAACATATAAAACCAGATAAGTGAGATAAGTGCTGTTTTGGCAGAGTAAAGTGAGATAAGTCAGGTTTCCTGAAATTTTGACAGCAAAGAGCCTGCAAAGAGCCTGCCAAAGACGCGTCAAAATTGTAAAAATTGTAAAAATTCCCACGCTCAAACACCTAGCCCGGTCCCTACTCTGCAGATATCACTGACGTCTGCTACACTTTAGCTCCCCTCTCATGTGACTTATTTCAAGAGCCCGGACAGTCAGCAGTGTAGGACCGACCCCTCAAAAAACCCTGGGTCAGGACGTGTGACCCAGCCGGCGCACACACCCAAATTTCCTCCACGACCCGCTCCCCTGCACCTTTCACCTCCAGTAAGTTTACATCTACTCTTCTATTCTCTATACACGAGCCGCTACTGACTAAGAGTAGCTGCTCGCCAGTCCGACCTCGTCGCCCCCTCTCAAACCGTTCTCTCCCTCGGGTTCTCCGCTCGGCCGACTCGTTCCGGAGCATCTGGGTCATTATCATGACACCACCTCCCATTTCGACCGATCTCTCATCCACTGTTTCCCCCGTCTGTCTCGTCGCCGCCACTTGCTGCTCGTCACTGCCAGCTCTTTTGGCCAATCGGTCCCGAGGACACGAGGCATGCCCGCAAGCGTCCGGGTCATTGCTGCGTCGCCACCTCCCGCCTTCGCCGCGCTCCCCATTCACTCTTTTGGCTCTGCAGCGACAGCCCTTTCCGTCGATTCCCCCCCCTCCAGCCTGGACCCGGACCCGGACCCGAGAACGCGAAGACGCGACGCGTCGCGCCTCGGCAAGCCCTCGCTTTCCTTTTTCGGTGAGGAACCCCACCCTTACCTCAGCAGGTCGCGAGGTCGTCGTGACCCCGGCATCGGCTGAGCCACGCGATCCTTTGACATTTGGACATGGCTGTGCACCGCACAGCTTGTCAAAATTCTTGAATAACCTGACTTACTCCATCACACCTCAGTCCAATACTTTTACTGAAGACTGAGATGAGACATTCGAGACTAGCTACACATTCATTTAACTCACTAATTCTTCTTAGAATAACTTGTCCACTCATTAGCCAATACCTAACCTTGGCTCAAATAAGTGTCCCAATGTTAGGCCATTTTGGATAGACTTGATATTTGCAAGAGAACCAAAATGTATTAGCTCTGACACTTGCAGGATCATCAATAGCCCTAACTCCTACCCTGAAGATGAGCTCTTAGTCATGTGATTTGGTTGCCATGGCACTGAGATATAACAATTTCAAAATGACATGTCATTGGGACACTTATTTGAGCATGATATTGTTAGTCATTTTTTAGTAAATAACATAATGTTCTAATGGATGCTGAGTTTAAACCTTGTGTCATTATGTAACTTACATAACCCTAGACACTATAAAGAGCAGAGATACCATCCAATTAGCCTTACTTCATCATGAAACCAATTTCTGCCTCTGCTAGAGCTCATATTCTCTTTCTCTCTGAATCTGGCCTTTCTGCTAGGAAAATATTCTCTCAAACTGGTCTGGGGAAATCCACTGTGGCCAGGGTTTTTAAAGAAATCCATCCAGGCAGGGAAAACATCAAATTAGGCCCTTCTTCTAAGCTTTCTTCTACTGATAAAAGAAGAATTGTCTCTAGTATTACCTCTGGCAAGGTTGAAAATACTGTTCAAGCAACCCATATCATCAATTCTACCCTCTCCTCTCCTATCTCTCCTCAGACTGTTCACAATGTGCTAAAGTCTGCATCTCTGAAGGCTGTTATCAAGAAGAAAAAGCCACTTTTATCTGTGAAACATAGAAAACATAGGCTGGACTTTGCTCTGAAGCACCAATACTGGACTGTGGAGGACTGGACTAGGGTAATTTGGTCATATGAGACCAAGATCAACAGGATTGGGTCAGATGGAAGGAAGTATGTGTGGAAAGAGATAGGAAAACCTTTGCAAGACAAGCAGTACAAGGAACAGTAAAGTTTGGAGGAGGTTCCTGGATGGTTTGGGGATGCATGGGCTGGAATGGTGTGGGAATCCTTGCAGAGGTAGAAGGGAGGATGAATGCTGAGCAGTATGTCTCCATTTTGGAGGATAATCTGCTTCCTGTAATGGAAAAATCTGGGATTCCTGAAGAGTGTATTATCTTTCAACAAGATAATGATCCCAAGCATACTTCTAGAAGGGCCCAGGAATGGCTGGAATCTCAAGGGATCAAGGTTCTTGATTGGCCAGCACAATCTTCAGATCTCAAT
Source organism: Pulveroboletus ridleyi (assembly GCA_038089355.1). NCBI lineage: Eukaryota > Fungi > Basidiomycota > Agaricomycetes > Boletales > Boletaceae > Pulveroboletus > Pulveroboletus ridleyi. The sequence continues at coordinate 9,637 of JBBPKS010000344.1, read as the reverse complement.
CCTATTGAACATCTCTGGCAATTTCTCAAAAAGAAGCTTAATAACTATCCAACAATACCAAGAGGGGTTTGGAAGCTTTGGGATAGGATTGAAATGGAATGGGGCAAAATAGAGCCTGGGGAATGTCAAATATTGATAGAAAGCATGCCTAGAAGACTAGAGGCCGTGATAAAGGCAAAGAGAGGGCATACAAAGTACTAAAATTACTGAATAGAAATGTTGCTCAAATAAGTGTCCCAATGACATGTCATTTTGAAATTGTTATATCTCAGTGCCATGGCAACCAAATCGCATGACTAAGAGCTCATCTTCAGGGTAGGAGTTAGGGCTATTGATGATCCTGCAAGGGTCAGAGCTAATACATTTTGGTTCTCTTGCAAATATCAAGTCTATCCAAAATGGCCTAACATTGGGACACTTATTTGAGCCACTGTAATACATATGTACAGTACTCACTGAATTACCATATGTATGTGGCAAGACTCAGAAAAAAGGAAGCAAGAGATGGGAAATGCCAAGATGAGCAATGAAGACTCAGGTGTGTATTAGCAAAGCCATTAGCATAGTGGGAATGTGAGATTGAGAGTAGTGTCAAGCTAAAAGCACTATACTTAGTTGTTGTGCAAGATGAATGGACTATATAGTATTACCTGAAAGCACCATACTACAAGCAATAGTTAGTACATGTGCTGCAGTATTGTATCTCATATATGGCTTACCTCAGTCATTGTGCAAGACAAATGAACTGAGGTGCTGAAGCTATTTGTGAGACATGATATACCTATTGTGCCACTGACTGTACAAAGGTAAAGAGCTGGGATCAAAGAGATGAAAGGGAAGTAAAGAACATACAAAGGCATAAAGTCCTGGCACAATGACAAAGGGAGAGAAAGAACAGGGAATGAAATGGTTGTAACTTTATACTATAACCACTATGCTGTGCTGTCAGGTCCAAGCAGTGGCTATGTGCATGCTTGCATATTCTAACACTCCCCCTCAAGCCATGTGCAGTCCCAGTTTGGAGGTGAAGTGTTTCACTTTGGGGGAAGGTAGCACCTTAGTGAAGATATTGGCCACCATGTTGCCTATAGGGCAAAAGATAAGACATATTTTATTGTTATTGATAATCCAATATATAAAGTAGAAGCAGATGTCAATATGCTTCATATGGGTGTGGTACTGATGATCCTTAGTGAGTGTGATGGTGGATTGATTGTCAGAAAAGAGCATAGTTGGCTCCTTGATCAGGGTGAAAAGCTCAGTGTTATATCATATACAGTGACCTAATTATTTTTCATTTTCATTCCTCACATTTTCAGTCACATGACTGGTTACACAACTTGGGCCTAGACCTATGACATCATGCCTCATAGTTACCACCCCCCTTTAATTCCCACTCTACTGCACAGAACTCTCCCACACCCACAGGATATCACATTCTAATATGATACTAGTTCACACCTTATCTATACATGCATGTAATGCATGGCCTGGTCTGTGAACAGTAGCTACATATATATAAAAGGGTGTGCCCATCACTGGTACCCCCAGCTTTGGCCACTTGTGCCTTGGGTTAAAACCTTGACCAATATATGTTCTCCATAGCTCTTTTCCCTTTGTGAGGTCTTACAGCAGACCTTTAGTTGCTTGGCTTCGGTGTTTCACCTCTGGCATAACACTTGACCAAAGCTTCATACCATAACCTGAATACATGGCCAGCCTGATGCTCAGGGCTTACCAAATATAGGAAACCAAGAGTGCATGAGTCTTTATCCACCTCAGAAGAATCAAGAAAGAAAGCAAATTCACTTGTCATGATTGCCAGGCCCAGGCATAAGGGACATTTTGTAGTGGTACTGTGTGAAGGGCCAGGGCATAACACCCATATCCATTTGCATACATGCCCATTCAGCATATTAAATTAGGATAAAGTTGCTGCTTGCCCATAGTGCACTAGGGCATCACCTCTGTGGTTTGAGGTAACCAGGTTCACAGAATACCTGTGACATCTGCCATCAGTGCACAATATATGTACAACACTGCTTGTTATCAGGCATCTACCCCTATGGGCTCTTCACCTGTCAAATCAAACTGTTGAAGAAGATCAACTGCTGCAAACCCCTCCCCTGCACTATTATCCAATCCTCACTCCTGCAAGCGTGCCCAGAGGCTCATTGAAAGATATGAGTTAGTAAGCACTGTCAAACTGTCTGCACCCAGATCCCCAAGTTTCAAAGGGTTTTACTCCACCCTTCCTGAATTAGAATAGCTGGCACCACAACTGACTCTGAACCTAACCCCTCTTGTCCAAAAACCCCGCCACCCTGCCATCCCAAGAACCTGAACCACACTCAGAGATGTCATCATCATCTCTTTCCAATGACAAACTGAAGGTGCTCCTTCAAGTCCTTCTCCAAAAAAAGACTGACTCACAGTCAGCAATTGCCAAGAAGGTCGCTGACCCTGGAAAATGGGACAGTGACAGAAAAACCTTCTGGAATTGGTTAACCAGAATTAAAGTTTGGGTGTCCCTCCAAAAATGGGACTCAAGGAAACTCTGCATCGTGGCGGTACTCTCACAACTAGAAGGCACTGCTGTGTCTTTCGCAAGGCTCCAACTTGAGGAGTATGTCGAGGAAAAAGAAAAGGATGTCCTTGGATGGGATGGCAAGTCCCTCAGATATCCAAGAGGAGATGACACCTGGCCTCAGTGGCCAGAACTCATCAAAATGATCAAGGACTATTTCCAGATCAATGTCCTTGCCCACAAGTCTTTTAAGGCTCTTACTGCCCTTAAGCAGAATGGAGCTGCTATTGACACCTTTCTCCAGAAGTTCAAGGTTCTCTTCTGAGAATCCCAGATTGAGAACAGTCATGGGATCGAGATCCTCAAGCAAGCAGTGAATGCTTGCATTTATATGCAAGTCCACTTACATATGTCCATAGAAGAGGATATTTATGAGTTAATCAAGGCCTACTGTAAGGTTGGCCAATCCTTTGAGTCTGCCACTGTGGAGCGCGGATTCCAACCACAGAGGCAGTGGGGGCCTTGCTGATATGCCTCACCAAATGGGCCACCACCTAACCAGCAGTTTACTCAATATGGAACCCAACCTGGGCATAGAGCACCCATGCAAATCGATGCTATCATAGAACAGCCACAAAACCTGTCAATCATGTGTTACAACTGTGGCAAAGCAGGACACATACAAAGATACTGCCAGAAACCATGGAAACCATGAGGCCTGCAACAAGGTCAGGGTCAGCTGAATCCCAAGAATCTCCAGCAAGTCTGGACCCTTTGTTATGACTGCGTCGAGCAGTCATCGGAAGGGACGGGAAAACCCTTCGGCCGGAAGAAACAACCAAACCTATAGCCGATAACGAGGCTAGCCAGCAAAGAGAGAAAGCCTGTAACCCTGGCAGGGGAGCTACAAGTGCCAGCGAGCCACGTCGAGGGAGTGCCCATAGCGGACGAGGTTTTAACCCAAGTCCCAGGGGCCCAAGAGTGGTGAACTAGACAAGTGGTCAAAGCTGGGGTTTAGCCAGCCAGGACCGCCGCCTTATATATTGGCAAGGTCTGCGCATAGACCAAGCAGTACACTACTATACATGGTAACTAATAGATAAGGCTATGCTACATATGGTAAGACGGTAATGACCGTGGGTAGAGAATGGAAGTGCGGGCGGAGATGAAGAGCGCAAGGCTGCCGTGAGGCGAACCCTGAGATCTGATCTGAGATCCGCGGAGATCTAAATACGATGTGATACATGAGGAGAGATTAGATCGGATCGGGAGATCTAGGAGGTGGCAGGATTGCCGTGGAGATCCGATGGTGATAAGGGTTAGGGTAGTCTAGGGGTTGTCAACGTGTAACCCTAGAGGCTATGACGTCGGAGGCTGGACTTCATCAGGTGATGGATGATGTCATGGCACGTGACTGGTCATGTGATCGGCCTTGTGGGAGGTCACGTGACTAAAGGAGCGGAAGGAGGTAAGGAATGTAGGAAAAGAGTGTAGGGTGAAAAGTTAGGTGCACGCGGTTCATAACACCCTTGGGTCTGATGGTTATTACACCGAAGCATGGGTGGAGGCCCCATAAGAACATCAACCTCCTGTGCCATAAACACAAACAGCCATGCAGTTGGCTACAACAAGCCACCAAGATTATATGTCTGATGAGGCTCACACCTATTGGGCAGACATCTTTGAATCAGAAGTCAAGGTAAAAGTGTCTGAGGCTTTAAAAGGAAGCCACTGACCAGGAGCAGGGTACCGGTTGGTGATAGTTTATTCACTGCAAGGATAAAAGCCAAAAAACAAAATAAAAAACTAGAAAATCTTTTAAACATCAAAAAAATAGTTACTGCATATTTGGACCCCTCAATTAGGGATGATAGTGACACTGTAGTTAGATCTGGTTTTGAGCCGATGGATTCAGCTGATTGTAGTATGACCCCTGTAAGTCCCATGGACATCCTCAGGCATACCAGTAGGAAAGCGGTAGGTGTAAATGACTTGTTGACCATGCTCAAGGGTGAACTGATTAGCCCCATAGCTGGCACTGAGCCTGTAGCCAAGCTTTCCAAGTGCACCAATGAGGATTTTCCTATCCATACAATTAGTCAGGTTCTCACTAATTTAAAGAATTCTTCACTATCCACCAGGGGGTCTTGAAAGAGCTCGGCACTGGACTTAAAACATAGTGTGCTTAATTCCCTATTTAAGAAAGAAACATTATCAAGTGTAATTATTAACAAAATCCCTACAGAGAAAACCTTTAAGAATCCTGAAAAGTTCTCCCTTTCAGTTGATGTATGTTGCCAGTCAGCAAAAGAAGAAAAAACCGAAAACATTCCTGTGTTCCTTGATTCTGGCACAGTCAATATATTTGTCGATCAAAAATGATGTTCAAAGCACAAAGTCAATCTTATCCCTCTCAAAGAGGAAATCAAAGTATTTAACATCAATGGACAAGTTGTATCACTTGGCCCAATTACATACAAAGCTGAACTAGTGGTGTCTGTCAACAACTACCATGAAAAGATCTATGCGTTCTCCTATGATCATTGGCTATGACTGACTCTCATACCACAATCCCAAAGTTAACTGGGTTGACAAGAAAATAACCTTTTCTAGGTGCACCAATGAATGCAATGCATATGCATGGGCACTTATTTGATCCATTGAACCAGATCTCAAGGAAAAGGTACCAGAAGTCTATCATGACTTCCTTGACGTATTCTCAGAGCAGGAATCTAATTGGTTACCCCTGCACAAGCTATGGGATCATGCCATCAATCTAAAACCAGATTTTGTACCACATAAGGGTCAAGTAATCCCCTTATCAGATATGGAACTACCTTCATTGACAAGGAGGTAAAAAAGGGTTATCTCCATCCTTTGAAGTTGCCTCAAACTTTGCTGGTCTTCTTCATTCCGAAGAAGGATGGAAAGAAATGGCTTGTCATGGACTACCAATATATAAATGAGGGTACAGTCAAGAATGCTTACCCTCTACCCCTGTCATATCTGTCAATCAGGAATTCCGGACTTAACTCTGGAACTAACTCTGGACTTCTTTCCTGCAACCTCTGGTGCGTTTGTGATGAGTTCGCATCCCTGACACTCTGGCCCCCCTCTATTTAGTATCCCTTGTTCTTAGTATCACATTCCATTCTTTGCTTACAGTATATAGCCACTAGTTTCATCCCAGTTCACCCTCCATCTCTGTGCTCTGCTTAGGAGCACAGCTCCAGTATACTTAGCATCCACACTCTGGACTATTAGTAAGACCTATGCACTACTCCTGTATATAAGTCTCCACACTTGTAGTAGATACTCCAGTTTGAATATTGACTTGGACAGTCTCCCAAGCTCACTCTGACCCCCTTGAGTCTCTAAGACTCTTGTCTGAATCATCCTCAACCTTCGTTGCTTGCAACAAGGTCAATCTGACTTCTTCCGTCCATTCTGAAATTACAGGACACCCCCAGAGTTGTGACAAGGGCACACCACATACAGTGAAACCAAGTCCTGCTCAAACTCCAGAGTTCTGGAATTACCTCCCAGAGACCCTGGTTCTAATAACCCCTTATTTCACAGCTAGTGGATCAGCTCAAGGGTGCTAATATGTTCACTGCAATGGACTTGTGCTGGGGCTACAATAATGTTCACATCAAGGAGGGTGATGAATGGAAAGCAGCATTTGTAATGCCAATCAGGGCCTATGGGCCCATGGTAATGTACTTCGGATTGACCAACTCATCTCCAATGTTCCAGAACATGATGAACAACATCTTCCACAATCAATATGCCTTCCTAATCATTTATATAGACGACATGATGATCTTCATGAAGGGCAAAACACGAAGCCCTTGTCAAAGAAGTCCTCCAGTGACTCTGTGAAAACAATCTATTTATCAAGCCAGAAAAATGTTCCTTTTCAGCTGATAAGGTAGAATTCCTCAACATGAACATTTTGAAACACAGCATCACAATGCAGGACAAGAAAACAAAAGCCATCACTGACTGGCCAGAATCAACCCACCTGAAGCAGGTCCAGGCATTCCTTGGACTGTGTAATTATTATAGGAAGTTTATCAAAGGATTCACTAACATTGCCAGACCTCTATATGACCTAACAAAGAAAGACACCCCCTTCTGGTGGGTGTTACGATTTGTACCAATATCTTGTTTCTCTTCTTTTCTTTCGGACTTATCTCTCCTCACTTAGCTTTCGTCGTGCTAAGTCTGTGTCCCCTCAGTCACATGTTCTTTTGTTCTTTTCCTTTCTATGAAGTTCCGTGCTTACTAACTAAGCGACTTCTGCTATTGGCTCGCTGACTCAATGATCAGTCAGCTACTTTGTTCTTTCTCGTTCTTCCGGATTCTATACAATTACTCAGCGTTCCATCATTCTTGTATATAAACCCCAAGTAGTCCTCCAGTACCTCAGCTTAGACCTACTTGGATTATAAACATCCTACTCCTTTTCTTGTGTCTCTGCTCTACACCTGAGTGAGCGCTTTAGCTCTTGCCTGCGTCCCGTCCCGATTACAAGGGATTGTCTTTGGTCCACCCGCTTCAACGGGTAGTCAACCGTCTGGCCTTCGCCAGGACGAATCCTTGACCCTATCGCCTTTAGGGTGCCCCCCTTGTCTCAGTGTCTTAGGATCTTACCAAGTCCGCGCTCGACCCTTCGGGATCAAGCGTAACAGTGGGGTTTAGCAGAAAAACAGGCATTCAAAGCCCTCAAAAAGAAATTTACAGAAGCACCTCTTCTCACATATCCAGACTTAACATGAGGTATGAGGTTAGAAACCGATGCCTCAGATATCACAATGAGTGCTGTCCTCTGGCAGGAATGTGAAGACATGGAATGGCAACCCTGTGCCTTTCTCTTGCATAGCTTTAACTCTGCTGAGCAGAATTACCCTATTTACAATAAAGAACTGCTTGCAGTTATCCATGCCCTGGAAGAATGGTGCCATTATCTCATCAGACAAGAAAGTTTCGAGTTATGGACAGATCATTGAAACTTAGAATACTGGAAGAAGCCACAAACCCTATCTGGCTGACAAGCATGCTGGCATGCACTTCTTCAAGAATTCAATCTCATGTTCATATACTGGCCTAGCTTAACCAACAGGGCTGATACACTTTCCCACTGTCTGGATCACAGCAATGCCATTACAGACCTTAATAAGGACATTATTATGTTACCAGAAAAATTATTTATCACCAGTGTTACATTAGAATCTCCATTCCATCTTAATCTCAAAAAAGATTCAGAAAAAATAAAAAATGATAAAATCAATCATTTTAACTTTAATGAACCCTCTTCCCTATTTATCAATGAAGACTCTGACCATATATATATTCCTGAGTCACTGCGATTAGAAATCCTTAAATTATCCCATGACGATCCAGTATCAGGACATGCAGGCATGTACTGCACGTACAATAGAATACACCATGCCTTCAGCTGGCCTGGTATGCACAAGGACATTACAAATTACATAAATCACTGCTACACATGCACTTTCATGAAGGGATCACAAACAGCACCAAAGCAGTCAATACAACCTCTTCCTGTGTCTAAGCAACCCTGGGAAGATATTTTGGTGGATTTCATAACCAGACTTCTGGAAAGTCAAGACTTTGATAGCATTTGTGTCATCATTGATCAATTTAGTAAAGAAGTTATTTATGAACCATGTAAAAAGGCAATATCCTCAATGGATCTTGCCAAACTATTCAGGGATGCTGTCTGGTGTATACATGGCCTCCCCTCCACTATCATATTGGACTGGGGTCTACAATTCATCTTGGAGTTCACAACCAAGTTATGTGATCTCCTTGGGATCTCCCAGAAGGTCTCAACCACATACCATCCCCAGACAGATGGGCAGACCAAACATATCAATCAGGAAATGATACAATATCTTCACACCTATGTGGCTAAAAAGCAAGAAGATTGGGCCAAATGGATTAAACTTGCCCAATTCCAACACAACTCCTTGCTTTTGTCCTCTCATGGATTGATTCTGTTCAAGATCATGCAGAATTATTTCCCATGCCTAGGCTTCAAGGCTAGCTCCTTATCCTTGGCTGGTACTTTTGCCTAATGTGCTGGAAAATCACATGTTGAAATCCAGGAAGCTCTGGAAGCCTCCCATTAAAGGATAATAGAACAATTGGATGAAGAAAACCCCATGCCATATCAAGTCAGAGAGAAAGTACAGTGAGCAACAAAACCGACCCAATGTTTGCATTATTTTGATTGTTGAGCTAATATCTAGAGAACTACTAAATGAAGACCCCTAAACCTTATCCTTGGTAGAAAGCCCTGATAAAGGGCTTTCCAAACATATATACATTGCTTAGCTAATCCTTGCTATTTTAGGAGATATTCCCATATTAAACAGATGTACTCATTGGGTCAGTTTTGTTGCTGATATGTTAAAGTACTAAAACTACATGTTGGGACATAATATTACATAAGCAACAAGTCATGTGGTTCACTATAAGTTCAACATGATACAAATACATCAAAACACCATTGCTTTTTTCACTCCCATCACCATGAAATCTCTTTCTATTGAACAAACTGCTCATATTGTTTCTCTCTTGGAATTGGGTCACTCAACCCATCAAATTGCCCATTCTACTGGTCTTGGCCAATCTACTATTAGCAGGCTTCATTTGAAACACTGCCCTAACCTTCCCAAGTCCTCTGGTGGTCATCTATCTATTATTACTCCTCTTGATATGTGCCATGCTGTTCATCTTATTGGAACTGGAAAGGCTGAAAATGCTGTCCAGGTTACCAAAGCACTTCAGGATGTCAAGAACCACTCTATATCTCCCCAGACTGTTCGCTGTTGCCTCAAAAAAGCTGGTATGAAGGCTGTGGTGAAACAAAAATGCCCACTTCTTTCCCAACACTATAGAAGAGCAAGATTGGACTTTGCTGAGAGTCATCAGCACTGGACTGTGGATGACTAGAAACATGTTATATGGTCAGATGAGACCAAAATCAATCTTATTGGGTCAGATGGTAGAAAGTGGGCATGGAAAAAGGCAGGAGAGAGCCTAAGTGATAGGCTTGTAGAGGGAACAGTCAAGTTTGGG
>JBBPKS010000342.1:0-14351 GCA_038089355.1 Pulveroboletus ridleyi | reverse complement strand
TATATAATTTTCACAATATAGCATATATATTTAATTGTGGTAAATAGAATAGGATAAATGCTTATACTTGTTTGATAATGGTTTAACATGTCTAATATATTGGAAGTAAAATTATCATTATATAGGTGGATATACATATATGATGATATAGAGTAAAATATACATAATAATATGCTTGATTTATCCGCAATATGACACTATTGTCAGATTGTGGGAATATGATACTTAAATAAAATATAAATATAAATCTTTTAAATTCTAATAATGTGATTGAATTGAATATGGTATTTCTATTCTTATAGTCAAACAAGAGTTTTCAAATGAGAAACATGTTTATCCAAATTAGTGATAAGATTTGACAGAATATCAACAGTTCTAGAAAATATTTTGGATAATGCTCTAGACACACTTTCCCACTTGGAATCCAGACCTACAACTCTGGATTGTATGTGTGGTGACATTTTTCAAATAGTAGGGCCACAGAGACATTTGTGTTAAATAGACCCCTTACTAACCTTCTTGCTTTCACATTTGTTGAGATATGAGTGCCATGTCATCCCATGCTATATAAACACTTTGTTTCATATTTAGCACTTCAGTTATTTTAGCTCATTCAGCAAAAACTGAAGTGAGTTCCTCTATACTTAACATTGTTCCCTTTTTAATATACTGTAGCTTCAGATTGCTCCAGACTTACTAGCTATGCTAATCCAGACTTCAGATGTTTTGTTAACATCTTTCATATTTATATATATTGCATATGAAACTTATATTATTTAGAATGATTTAGTAATTTAACACTAAGATTTTTTGACTAAAATAAATCACCCAAGATGTACATATAAATTCGAGTGTGATTACATAATCAATGCATTGTCATCAGAATAGCTGGACTGTTGTTACTGATGCATTAGCCCAGTGCAGTGACAATAACCCAATTGTGTAGTGATTTGATCAAGTACTATCAAAACTAATTACTATTTGGTGTTATGTAGTCAAGTGCCCTCTTTTCCCATATAAGACCCAGCCTATTGCTTGATTGCATGTGTCACAGTGTCATAGATCACATAAGATGTGGAACTTGGGTGCTTACTAAATTGTATTCTAGAATTAGTCAAATTTTTGACATAGTGTACACAAACCCTGACATTGTTAGAGATGACAACTCTGATCTCCTCCAGGCCCTCCTGTCAAACTCTGAGGTTCCTTAACAATGTTCCAGATGAACTCCTATAACTCCTACATAGGAGTTACCAAAGTCCTATAGAAGCAGTCGGAGATGGATAGGAAGGCCAGACTTGTGTCCAATGGCATATCAGTATGCATTCCTTATGTCATTTCTTTAACCTATCTTTGCTTCATTCTCATTCCATAACTTCATGCCATTTTCTCTTCCCCTTTACCATTTCCTTATGAAGATCACTTGTTTCACTTTGGAGTTGATTGGACTTTGCACTCACATCTTTGCCTACCTTATATATATATTCCCTTTCACACCTGGGCTCTCCTCAGTTGTTCCTGCTACTCCTTGGGCAGCAGCTGAGGTGAGCACCAGCTTTGCTTTACCTTATTACTATTGCTAATTAGTGTAGTGGGCAATCACTGCCCTTTTACTTAGATACTTAGATTTTTCACAGACATAATAGCTGTTATGCTTAATTCTAAAGGGTTGAGCATGGACTCAGCTAGGCATGTTAAGAATAGTGGATGAGAGATTCTGTGCAAATGGCAAGGTCAAAATTTCATTCTAGTAAACAACTAGACAAGAGACTACTTGTTGAAGCAGGCAAATCAAGAACAATCTCTTATAATTAGGATGGGAAGCAGATAAAGAGACAATGAATCAGGTAGCTGAAGCTACCAGGACTTTGAAATGATTGGCTTAACTTTGTAAAGAACTTAGTATCTAATTATTTGAATAAAACTAAGGCTCTGTTCAGGATGCTTGCTACATAGGATATTAACTTGGCTGTGAATTGGTTGTCTTAGCTGGTAGCTTGGCTATAATATTTATGTGATTGGGCAGAAACATTTGTGGAGAGCCAGATGGATATGTGATAGGGCTCCAGGTCCTTGCAGGGCAGAGGGGACTAAATATGGAGCAGATAATGATATTAAGGAGGAGATTCATGTATTGGATGAGCCTGTAGTGCTGTTCTGGCCAGAGGATGATTACCATCAGGTTGGTGGGTGTATTGACAGAGTCCTCAGGACCTTCTGATCTGAATCATATTCATGCTCAGCTTTGAATGGAGTCTAGCATGCCAGGTTGAGCTAATGCAGAGGATAGCTTATGGCTGAGCTACCAGCTGAGACAACCAATTCATAGCCAAGTTAATATCCTATGTAGCAAGTATCCTGAACAGAGTCTAAGGTATTCTAGGTGTGATGTAGGAATGATTACATAAGCACCAAGTGTACTGCCACACATCTTGTATTGGGAAATTCTAAAACAGTGAACAAATGACATAAATTATCATAATTGAAGAAGGTAAAATGAAAGAAAATACATAGGATTGAGATCAAAGACAAGATGAAAGTTGTAAAAAGAGAATAGATAGATATGAAATATGTTATGCTTGATCCTGAAATGTCAAGCAAAGACTTGGTCAATTGGTGCTACCAAGGGATGAGTGACAAGGAATATATTAGGGTCAAAGCTTTGCTCTAGCAAATAGCTAGGTGGAAGACTGCCCATTGAAGTGGGTGTGCCAGGGACAATCTCTTGTTATTGGGACAGGATACAGGTTTAAAAGAGCTAGACACCTACTCAGACATAGAGTGAAGATATGAAAAGGAGAATAGAATGATATAAGCCAGGTAGGTCCAAGCTAAGAACAGGCTATACTATGAGATGACTTATGTGATTGGGGGTTAGTTGGGTAAGCCTATAGAAGTCCATAAAATTGGACATTAGTAAGAAATGTAAATGTGCCAATTGATTGTTGAGTCAGTAGATAAATAATGATTGGAGAACAATCTAGTCATATGAAGGATAGTAGATGATAAACATGAAAGGAACACTTGAAAGAACCAGAAAAGGACCTATATGACCATAGAAAACTCTTGTCTTCTACAACAATTATAGAGAATGAAGAGGGAAAAGGGAGAATGTGTGTATATAGATGTATGAGATATAAACAATTGGACATACATGTTAAATTGTGGGAAAATATATGGGTGATAGAAGAGGAAGGTGAGTGATACAATCAATAAAAGAAATATAATATACAAATGATAGCATAATAATGATGAAATAACAGAGTGAATATAAAGAAAAGAAGAAAAGATAGAATGAGTGAAGGTGTGAGCATAGAACTTGTCCTAGAGGGAGTTGTGTTACAGGGCTACTAGTGAAAAGGTTAGTTCAATGAATCACAGAAAGATTTACTAATATATTTCAATCTGGAGGAATGAAAAAATAAATTAGATAAAACTGGAGATAAACAAAAGGGCCAAGCACAAGGACCAGAAATGGAATGAAGGAAAGTGACTAACTCTCCACTCATACAGAGAAGACTTATAAGAATGGAAACAAGAAATTTTAAATAGAGTAACAATAACTCAGGACAATCAGAATGTATTAGGGATAAAGCCAGACTGAATCCAGGACCTGATTAAAATAATCTAGATCAGATACATCAAAATCTCACATTAGACCTATCTGAACAGACACAGAATGGCATAGATGAGATCAAAGAATAATGAATCTAATATGGAAAGATAAGGTATTTTACAACAGGGGATATTAGTCTCAGTGATGAATCATGAGTGATATATAAAGAATATAGAGAAGTGATTGTTGTTGAATGATATATTGATATTGAAGATGGTGTGGCAAGGCATCAATTTGAGAGTTGATGAAGGAGACAGGATAGATTATGGGACACTTGAATCAGTTCTTTCCAACTCAGGGGGTAGAGGGATATGCTCTATCTGAATTACCAGAAACAACAACAAGAAGGAGTGTGTGTTGCAGAGAAGTTGTGAGTCAGAGAGAATATGAGTGAGAGTAAGGATGGCCAGGGATATGGAGGATCTACTGAAATGATTGTTATCAGCAGTGAGTCTAACTGAATGCATGCAATCTGTTAGATGGATTCCAGGGTCAAATTCCCACAATTCAACAGTAATGTTGAATTGCGGGAAATAGCTCTTCATTTCAAATATGAACATATTTTGTTTGAAAAAACAAGGGTGTTTTTACCATGATTGAACATTTCCATTTCCATTAAAGAGACTATCAATAATGATATACAATAGGTTATAATCAGAAACATCTTGTGAAGAAATGTCAATTTGTGTCAGACATTTTGGATTAGCAAGCTGTGTTAGAAAAATGCTTGAGATGAAAAAGACATCATCAATGCTTGGAGGAATTATGTATCAAAATCCAAGATAGTGTTAACATATGCTAACCTTCTAAAAACCAGCATTCATCCCTTTTATATCTGCTTCTGTTTAGATGTCTCTATCATAACTATTGAGACATCTTTCAAAGGCCTTGTTGGAAGCAAAGATTTCCCACAATTCAACACATATGTCAGATTGTGATAAATTGAATATCTGGTATTTGCTCTGATCACATTATATTAATATGGTTAGATATACTTTTGTATAATTCAAATATTGTATTGATAATGCCACTGTTGACAATGGACTTGATTTCTCAGATGCTCAAGAACTCATATCACAGAAGAATAAAGCAAAGATATGTTTTGAAATGATATATTTTCCCACAATCAGACACCCTTGTCAAATTGTGGGATTTTCATCTCATTATTCATGTTCTATCTTCCCTTTGTTTCATATCTTCTGCGTGATATCACAGAATCATGTGTTATATACAAGCAAATACATTGTTTATAGCTTTCTATCTCCCCATTTACTCAGCACAATCAATCGTATATGTGTTCAACCACTGAACATCATGTTTGTTTTCAGAGCTAACCTTCCTTCCTTTTTAGGAAATATCAATGCCATCATGTCTGTCTCATGTGCATGTACTTTTTACTTCTCCAAGAATACCTGTTATCATCATTCTCCCTTGCTCACTGTTTTCACAGCTATCACTGAGAACATAAACCATCTTTGTCATAATGCATTCAGAACAGCAGATCAGTACACATCACATATGAGATTCTCTTGCAAACATTGTCCACCTGCTCACATGGACCCTGTTGTCATTTCCTGTATGTTTCCTTTTTCTTACATATATCACTTATCATATCATATTGGCATCTTGCAAATTCTCTAGGAGAAATGATGCTACCATTGCCATATCACTCACAAGACCATATCTGACAGCGGGTCTAACTGTAACAATAGCATCAATAGAGGTGTGCCCATATCTTGTTCTTGTTCTCATGCCTTTCATTACCAATCCCATTTGCTTGTTCATTCTCATTCTCATCTAGGGACTTCTTTGCTCTCTCAGGCCACCTCCACCTTCTCTCTTCCTTGAGTAGTTTTCTCGCAGTGCTTATATTTTGTCTAATCATGTTAATCTCTCCTCCCTTTCCTTCTATATTTCTATTCTCTCTTCTTCCCTCCTTCCTTTCTTTAGCCTCTTCCACTCCTTTTCTTCTACTGTCCATGTCCATTGGCTGTATATTCAAGGACAGTTTCATTTCTTTATCACCATTTTTGCCTGAGTTACTTTCTGGGCAGTCTGATATCTCATCTATGTCCCTTTACTCATTTGCCCGTTTTCTCCAAACATTCTTTCTCCCTCTCAATTCAATTTAGTTTCTTTCATCTCAACCCTTTCCACCTGTTCCTATAAAACAAAGGCACACAATATGTACGTATTGTTATCCCTTATAACAATGATGCTAATATATAAAATAAAAATAACAATGGCAATGACTGACCTTGCTTTCCGTCCCTCTTCCTTTTTCCTAGCATTCATCTGTCCATCATGCCACCATCCTCTTCCCACATGTCAGTCTTTCTTCTCTTTCTCTCCTCTCTCCTTCATATTCTTAGCTTGCTCACTCTTTTCTTTCTTTCATATTAGTGATCCGAATTCTGACTCTGATCACAACAATGTTCCTAATGAACGCCCCCCCAAACCTGAAGATCCTCTTCTTCATGCACCTCCTCTCCATGACGCCCCATTTGACGTCACTCATGTTCCAGACCATCTCCATGCAGACGACCCCTTTCCCCAGCATGATATTGAAAATGCTCTTATGCATGCTACCCTCACACCACAGGACCCTGATTACAATAATATCTTCCGCTCTGTCTCACAATGCCCCCTTTATCTTTCTCATCTCCGTGATGCTGCTCTCCGTCGTGCTGCCTGCTCTGCTATTTCCCTTCTTCGCTCCCGGTCCCCTCTCATCATTAATGATCGCTTTCTCCTTTCCATTCAGAGCCCAGATATTGTCCCTTCTATTCATGCTCATTTCCTTGACTTCCTTCTTCTTCTCGGTGACCGTCTTGGCCTTGATGCGGCCCTTCCCAGCCCACATCTCCTTGCAGACCACACCTGGCATCTTCGTCTCTCCTTTACCAACCCTTACAAGCCCTGGCCCTCATCTCCTGTTCCCCTCCCCTTCTCTACCACCGCTCGCATGCTCTTTCTTGATTTCCGTTCTCAGGATGACCTTTGGCTTGCCTTTGTCCCAGCTTCCTTTCTTGATCCAGACACACCTCCAGACATGGCTCCCCCAACCCATGCACCCTCCTCTACCTCCTCTTCTGCTCTTCTCCCAGATCATTTTTATATGGTCATCATGTTTTTCGCCACTATTCTCTCCTGCATGAACCTCCAGGATGTTCATTGCCGCGACCCCTACCCACATCCCATCTCCTTCCAAGTAGTCACCCGTTCCACAGACCTTCTGTCAGTCCCTTCTCCTTTTTTACACACTTTCATCACTAATTTTTCAATCACATGGCACTTCTATCTTTCTAATTCAATTCACAGTGGTCGTCTTGATGAGCACAATTGTACCCTTCAGCTTACCCTTCATGATACTCGCCGTCTCCATGACCTTATCTCTACCTCCTGGCATGACTGGGTTCGTGATGCTCCCCCTGCCTGGAAGCATGACACTTTCCTCACCCACAATGTCCCTGTCGCTCTCACCCTTCGTTTTGGTCAAAATCAACCCATTTATGTGAATCCAAACCCTGACTCTGACCATGCTCGTCATGAGCGTCGCATCTGGAAGAATGACAGGGATCTTTCCCATGTTCGTCTTCTCGCCTTCTCTCTTGCCCATCATATCCTGTATGTACTCTTTTCTCTCTCATTTTCTTTCTCTTGCTCATGAAATAAAAATTTCGTCTCTGTCTCCTTCTTTCTTTTCCTCTCTCCTTTCCCTCTTTTTTAGTTTCAGAGAGGTTCGTGAATGGGAAAACATCTCTGGCCATGCTCTTCATCAACTTTATGGCGATGTCTATGACCTTCCTCCAGACAACCCTGCCCGTGTTTCCCTTGATCTCCATCACCTTTGTCATGGTTATGAGCTCCCTGTGTATACTCATGATGGCTTTCGTGTTCAACACAGGGTTCCTCTCTCCTTTGTCGAGTCTGGTGCTCTTGTCGATCTTACCAAGGTTGATGCCCTTTTTCCTCCTGATGATGATGGCAAGATCTTATATCATCCCTACCCTATTGCCTTTACAAAGCATTTCAGCAACATTCAGTCCCATCGTATCTCTGCCCCCTTCGACAATGTTCTTCAATCCATCAACCACGCACTGCTTTCCCCTCCTCATGAAGCTCATCCCCCTCACCCTCGTCCTCGTCCTCGTGCCAATGGCATGGATGTCGATATTGAAAATGATAGCAGCAATGATAGTGATTATGACACTGATCATGGTAGTAGCAGTGACCACAGTAGCAGCGACAATAGCACTGACGCTGACACTGATGCTGATTCTGGTTATAATGATCTCAATGGCAATCATAATGACCGATATCTTCCCCAACGTCATCCTGCCTCCACTCCTGTCATCCATGGTCTTTCCTGCCAGATTTATAACTCTATCTCTCACCATGTCCGTGATCAAGCCTGCTTTCACTATGTTCAGCTTGGCCTCACCACCTCTGTCTTTGCAGGCACTACTGCCACCTCTGATGCTGCAAAGCGCCGCTTCCTTTGTCGCAAGCAGCATTGTCTTGATGGTCTTCCTCATCAGCGCTTCACTGCCACTCTTGCGGGCAATGACCAGCCACAGGCACTTTACTTTGAGCACACCTTTCTTGTTGATCTTCACAAGCTTTCCCCTGCTCAGCGCAATGGAGGGTGAGTAGCAGCCTAAGTCTCTGTCTTGCTTATATACTGTACTCACTCATTCTAACCGATTACTTTGCCATTCTCATATATTTACTGTCAAATTGATCAAACGAATCATTACATTTCTCAGCACTGTCTACTCTGAGATCATAGTCAAGATATACAGAAATCTCGCTCATCCCTCTGTTATCGATCCTATCAAGGCCTGTCTTCAACCTTTCAAGCATGAGGTCTGCATTTTCTCATCCCTTTCTCTTTTTGCTTGCTTTTATGCTCATTTTCCCCCTCTTTCCCCTCAAGGTTATCCCTAATCTTCTCAACTGGGCCACCTATCCCATCACCTCCCTCATCGAACTTCTTTGGAATCAGCACCGCTCATGCCTTGATCTTGGCTCCACTGTAGACCCCTACCATATTGAATTCATGTCTATCCTTGAAAGGGCCCTCAACTATGCACATACTGGGTCTGGGAAGGTCCTCTCTCACACACTCATGTTGCCATTCTTCGTCTCTCTTGGTATTCTCCATGATGGCTTTCCTGCCATCAACCCAGACCTTGTTTCCTTTCCAGATCTTGCTCGTAACATTCTTTCTTTGAATGATGCTGCATGGCCATGTCACTTGTCTGACAGACGCCCACTCATGGGATCTATTTGTGTTCAGGAGCTTACCTATGGCAAGTCCCATGCCCAGGTAAGTCCTTTCTCACTGTTATTTTATGAGCATGATGTTTACTCTTGTCTACTCTGATTCAATCAGCAATCTGAGGCACGCTTTCTTATTCATGATGCTGTGTGCCATCCATCAGCCATTGTGATGAACAGGGATCTGCATGACCCTGCAAACTTTTCCAGAGAGTGTGTTTTGCATGTCTTTGAGATTGCATTGCGCATTTATATTGAGGACGTCAAAATGCTTGTCTCTCATGCTATTGAAGCCGAGATTCACCCACTTGCAGAGAGCAATGATTATGCAAGCAGGCATATCGCGAGGACCCGCAGACTGTCACTCAAGTGCTGGCTCAAGACGAAAAACCCCCTTTCCTATGAGAAGGATGACTTTCCACACCTTCTGTCTGCCCTTGCTCCTGTCCGGAATGGCAATGGCAATGATCGTCAGCATGACGCTAATGCTGTTGCT
The DNA here is from genome assembly GCA_038089355.1 of Pulveroboletus ridleyi. Taxonomy (NCBI): domain Eukaryota; kingdom Fungi; phylum Basidiomycota; class Agaricomycetes; order Boletales; family Boletaceae; genus Pulveroboletus; species Pulveroboletus ridleyi. The sequence continues at coordinate 4,956 of JBBPKS010000342.1, read as the reverse complement.
CCTGCCTTTTCACTTCAGGCTCCACCAGGAGGGGGCAAGCCAGTGTCCTACTTTGTGGACAAGCTCTTTGAGGTCCTGGACAAGAAGTCGACATGTGCACCATTTGTGCGGGAAGGCTTCTTCCGCCCAGTCCTAACTGCTGCACTTGATCTTTTGCATGGTCTCTTTGCGAATCGCCACTGGTGGAACATGATGGAGACAGTGAATGCAGACGTCTTCTTCAAGGATATGTTATGTCGTGTCATGCTCAAGCTGAAAATCAATCATGTCCCATGGACGGGTGTCCGTGATCACAATAACGACAATGGCAATGGCAACAATAACACTGACGGTCCTGGACATGATGATAATGATTCCCATCATAACCACCATCATAATCATTCTCAGTCCCACCCTCATCGCCGCCATGGTAGCAGATCAACTGCTGGACGGGGCCAACCATCTTTGCAAGTCATACATACTGTCTGGCTTCCACTTGGGGCTGCAGAGCCTTCCTTGCTAGACCCATCATCACATCTTCTGACATCCCAACAGGCACGGGATGCACAGCTGCTCCTGTCCTCTGACCACATTGCTTTGAATGACCCACGCACAGCATGGTCTGCAACCCAACACTGTATTACAAACTTGCATCGTGTGCTACACAAGCGTTGTCTCCCATCTGAATGGTCTGTGCAGCAAGCCTCTATTCAAGCCAAAGATACACTCTGCGCCGAGGCATATGCCTGGGTTCATGAGCACTATGACCCAGCAGAACATCTGCTCCATTCCCTGGCTGTTTGTAGCACTCGTCTTTGCAGGGATGACCCCACATGTGTTCCCACCACACATTCATGGCGATGCAGCCCCAAGGAATGTAACGACACTGGCTCAGATCAGCAACTACTTTTCTGCAATGCCCTGGGAGGAGCGGCCTGAGAAGAAGGGGGCATCTCTGGTACCTCCCTTTGTGACAATGGTGTCTTCGTTCATCATATGTATGATGGACACAGCATCACCCATCCACTGTGTGATGATAGATGCACAGCAGGGAAAGGTCACTGCGTTGGTGAAAAAGGATCTAAAGGCATTCTTTGACAAGCAGTGAGTCTGATACTGGTCCAAATATCTCTGATTGATCCTATTTGATTGGTTTTCCAGCATCGAAGGGGATCTCACTCACAAATGTTTTTCTGCGTTTTCGTCTAGCAATACCAACAACATACAAAGTGCTGAAAAGCCCATGCTGGAACCTTGACATGGTGCCGATTTCTCCAGAGGAGGTGGCTGCAAAGTGGCAACAGATCTGTGAGTGCTTGCAGGGAGACCTAGATTATGGCTCGTACGATGCAGTCGTGGGTCTTGCAGGTGAGCACACTGCAAAGGCTCTTCTGCAGAAGGGGTGGGTACAAACACGTGGGCATGTTGAACATACCCCTTTTACCCTCTCTGTGGCAAGCCAGAAGGTTCTGGGAAAGCAGCGGCATGATGGGATAGATCAAACATCAAGTGATGACCTCACTATTGTGCCATATGTTGCTGATCCAGGTCCATCAAGACACCGTGTTGCATGAAATACTTTGTGTCTATTTGTACCATAACACATGATTAGATGCCAATGAATCTTCTTCTGAATATAGACAGCTGATCATGGCCAAAATAAGCTACATGTTTCCAGCAATTTGACACTATTGTCAAATTGCGGGTATTAGATAACAGATTTGATTATATTCATTTGGTCCATTGTACTATATGCACACCATTAGATACCAATCAATCATTTTCTGGATATAAATAGTTGATTGTGTTTAAAATGAGCTACATGTTTCCAGCAATTTGACACTATTGTCATATTGTGGGTATTAGATAACGGATTTGATCAGATCAATCTAAAAATTAAGTGGGCAACCTGAAAACATGACCATACTTATGAACTTAGCCTTGAGGAACAATTGATTATTAAGTAAATATTAAAAGGACTATCCTATGAAAGACCTGTTGTATGGTGGGTTTGGGGAAACAGGCACCACCTGGTCAATGCTCTAGGCAATAAGCCTATTTGACTTAGCTTAACAGACAACATGATATGTAAATTGTGATAAATTAGAAGAGGTGATCCTATATTATCATTATCAAGTTAGATTATGTGATTAACTAATTTACCAATGTTTATACCACTGCATTTGTCTAAGCCCACATATCACAATGACAACACTTAAAGTGGATTAAATTAAAATGGATCAGAGATTGAAATATTGAATACATATACATATATTGTTATTGTTATTAGTGTATGGTGCAGACCTTGCTTATGTAACCTTGCCTAATCATCTGCTCCTTCACACCAGGCCCCCTGGTTTTTTTTCTTATAGAAGCTCTCCTTTTTTGAATTTTCCTTCCCCTTTTCATCTGTTTATCTTTGTTTATCTTTTTTTAGGAAAGGGGGGTGTGCACTTCTATTTGTCCCTGTTTAATTTACATGATGCTTATGTCACATTTTCTTTTTTAAGAATCTGAAATCCATTACAATATATTTAGGAAAAAGGAATATAAACAACCCTGAGCTATGTTTCATTTACATTAGCACTGCACAGTCTGTGATGTTTTTTTTCATCCTTTCTCTACTCCCATGTCTTATCAGTGCTTTCACTGTTTTCTTACCTTTGACAATAAGAACTTGTGTGCTAGTCACAAAAGAAAATGTGTTCCCACAGTCTCTTTTATTGCCACCCATACTGGTCAATCCATCACTCTCCATCATAATCAGCAAGGCATTTTTCTTTGCTTGTCAAGTCCAGGTCCTCCAGACTCAAGTTCAATCAGAGGTCTGAAGATTAGCAGGGATGAAGTTCATAAAGAGAGGATGAACAGAGTTTGGAGCAGCAAGGGAGCACCTAGGAGGACTTGGCATAGGACTTATGTGTCATGCCCTTGCCTAGACTTGGTCCTCATATTTTGAAGAAGAAAGAGTGAAAAGGTAGAGAGAGGAAGTCAGATAGGAGACAGAAGGAGACTAACTCAATATTTGTACTAAGGGTTCAAATAAAGTACTAGAGATTTAAATACTAGAAGTCTGGTTCAGATTTTGGACTAGAGAATGGAGAGACATATAGAAAGGTATGTCAGGTAAAGGAGGAGCATATGGCATAAGGAACATATGTAGTAAAGGCATGTGGAGTGGTGAAGGGTCTATAGAAACAGATTAAGGATTATGACTAAGAATAAAGGGTTGAAGGTAGAAAGGGAATACTATATAAGGAAATAATAGAAGTCCAATAAAGGAGGGATAAAGTCTGAGAGAAGATAATACAGAGTTGGATGAAAGAGGTTGAACTAGGGGTTTAGAGATCAGAGTTGATAGGAATTAGGATGGATATGATACTAGTTAACAGTAGTAATAGTCTAATGGAATAGGGACTCACCTCAGCCACTGCCCAAGAAGTAGCAGGAATGACTGAGGGGAGTCTGGAAGTGATGTGAGAGAAATATACATGGTGAATGGAGGTGTGAGTGCAACTCTGATCAACTCTGAAGTAAAGTAAGTTATCTCTAGAGGGATGAAGACATACCAAAAGGAGAACAAGTACAAAATCCAAGGAGTAAGCCCTAAAAAGGGAATGGTCCAAAAGAAAATGGATGCACTAAGTGTCTAACATAAGTCAATCATGTGATTAGCATGACTGATCATGTCTGGATCCAATCCAGCAATGTCTGTAAGTTCATACATACAACTCCTAACTCCAGAGTTGCAGGAGTTGTGTAGAAGTTTGGTTGGACTTCCTGAAGTCAGATAGGAGTGCCTGAAGGAGTTTGGAGTTGTCATTTCTAACAGTAAGATACACTGTTGTGCCACCCTAGTTACCTATAAGTACATAGCATATATATCACCTGGGGCACTGAACCATAATTGTTCAGTATCATTGCCTTTTAGTGTAATAGTCTTGGCAGCAGGTGAAGAGATCTTACAAAGATATGGATGACCAAAGTGGGGGCATGTTTCACATAATGTGGTCACTCTGTGCCGTGTGACACGGCCAGCCTGCTTGCAAAAGGCCCGATTGGTACAGATGACCCCATGGCGGGCCCGAGAGTTATAAGTAATGTGAGACACGGCCAGGCCCATCCAGCATGGATATGCGTAGAATACAGAAGGGCCTGTAAATGTATGATTAATGAGGGATTGATATATTTGACCAGGCCTGTGTGGGGGTAGGCATGACTCAACCCAATGTATACGGGGGCCCTTGCAGGGTGGATGTGACTCACCTCGATGGGTATGGGCAACCCCAAGGTGGGTGTATGAGACCCACCTCGATGAACACCGAGGGCCCGAGGGGTGCAGGTGACACCGAGCATGGTGGATATGGAGGGGCCCTCCTGGGGTGGATGTGACTCACCTCGATAGGTATGGGCCACCCCGAGGGGGTGGGTGACACCGAGCTCGGTGGATATGGAGGGGCCCTCTTGGGGTGGACGTGACTCGCCTCGGTAGGTATGGGCCACCCCGAGGGGGTGGGTGACACCGAGCTCGGTGGGTATGGAGGGGCCCTCCTGGGGTGGATGTGATTCACCTCGATAGGTATGGGCCACCCCGAGGGGGTGGGTGACACCGAGCTCGGTGGATATGGAGGGGCCCTCCTGGGGTGGATGTGATTCACCCCGATAGGTATGGGCCACCCCGAGGGGGTGGGTGACACCGAGCTCGGTGGGTATGGAGGGGCCCTCCTGGGGTGGATGTGATTCACCACGATAGGTATGGGCCACCCCGAGGGGGTTGGTGACACCGAGCTCGGTGGATATGGAGGGGCCCTCCTGGGGTGGATGTGATTCACCTCGATAGGTATGGGCCACCCCGAGGGGGTGGGTGACACCGAGCTCGGTGGATATGGAGGGGCCCTCCTGGGGTGGATGTGATTCACCTCGATAGGTATGGGCCACCCCGAGGGGGTGGGTGACACCGAGCTCGGTGGATATGGA
>JBBPKS010000341.1:0-14355 GCA_038089355.1 Pulveroboletus ridleyi | reverse complement strand
GGATGAGCAATGGTTGAGTAGTCTGGGATGAATTGCTGGTAGAAGTTGGCAAAGCCAAAAAACAATTGGACATCCTTGACTTTCAAGGATGTTGGCCATTCAGCAATTCCAGCAAGTTTAACAGGGTCCATGGCAAGTTTGCCTGGTTTGACCACCATACCAAGGTATTTGACTTCAGTGGTGGCGAAATTGCATTTCTCTAGTTTAAGGTGGAGATCGAGTTCTGTCATATGCTTGAGGACACGACAGGTGTGTTTGATGTGAGTCTTCTTGTCTGGGGAGAAGATGAGGAGGTCATCCATATAGATGAAAAGCCATCCCTTAGCGATGAGGTTGTGAAAGGAATCATTCATAAAACATTGAAAGGTAGCAGGGGAGTTAGTCAATCTGAAGAACATGATGGTGGGTTCAAACAGGCCTTTTTGGGTGAGGAATGCAGCTTTCCAGCAGTCAGATCCTTGGATTCTGATGTTGTTATATCCCCATCTGATATCAACTTAGTGAACACTTTGGTGCCTTGGAAATGTTCGACAAGATCAGAGATAAGGGGGAGGGGGTAGGTATCGTGGATAGTGTGCTCGGTGAGGTACCTGTAGTCTTGGCATGGGCATAGTTTTCCATCCTTTTTCTTAACAAAGAAGAAGGGGAATGACTGGGGTGATTTTGAGAGGTGGATTTTTCTTGCATGAATATTTTTTTCAAGGAAATCTTCTTTGACTTTCTTTTCAGCTTTGGTGAGAGGATAGAGTTTGGCTGATTGAGGCTTAAATGTCTCATCAAGTTCAATGGGGTGGTCATAAGGGCAAGAAGGAGGGAGGTGGTCAGCAGATTTCTTAGAAAATACTGATGTGAAGTCAGCAAGTTCAGGTGGTAGTTGTACTTCCTTCTTCTCAGCGAGGGCTTCGATAGCAAGGTCTGTTGCAGTGGTGAGACGTTTAACAATGACTTCATCTTCCCATGCTTTCCATTCCTTATAAGTCAGCTATCTATGTTCTCCCCAGTCCTGGAGGTAGTCAAACAGAATACTATCCCAGTCTTGTTTGACCTCAATGTGGCAGACTTGGATAGGATCTGGGATGTTTGCAACTTTGGCCGCATACTCCATGAGCCATTTCATTTCTGATGGGGATTTGGTTGGTTTGGCAGATGGTAAGGCATCAGAGATGGGGAGAAGGAGGGTGCTGGGTGACCAGTCAATAAATGGGTTGGCTTCTCTCAATCAGGGCATCCCAAGGATGAAGGGATCATCTCCATAGTGCATGACATGGAAGGTTTTGGAGTAGGATAGGCCTTCAACAATGAAGGGTAAGGTAACTGAGAATTTGATTGACCCTCCTTTGTTTGGAGTTGTTATGACTGCGTCAAGCAGCCATTGAAGGGGATGGGAAGACCCTTCAGCTGGAAGAAACAACTAAACCTACAGCCGATAACAAGGCTAGCCGGCAAGGAGAGAAAGCCTGTAACCCTGGCAGGGGAGCTACAAGTGCCAGTGTAGCCGATCGGAGGAGAACCCTTAGCAGACAAGGTTTTAACCCAAGTCCCAGGGGCCTACGAAGGGTGAACTAGACAAGTGGTCAAAGCTGGGGTTTAGCCAGCTGGGATTGCCACCTTATATATTGTACAGACCTATGCACAGACCAAGCAGTACACTACTATACATGAAAGTAATAGATAAGGCTATGCTACATATGGTAAGACGGTAATGACCATGAGTAGGGAATGGAAGTGTGGACAGAGATAAGATGTGCAAGGCTGCCATGAGGTGAACTCTGAGCTCTGGATCTGAGATCCGCAGAGATGGGAATCTAGATAAATAAGATGTGATACAAGGGAGGAGATTAGATCAGATTGGGAGATCTAGGAGGTGGCAGGATTGCTGTGGAGATCCGATGGAGATAAGGGTTAGGGTAGTCTAAGGGTTATCAACATGTAACCCTAGAGGCAATGATGTCATGGGTGACGTCGAGGGTCTGGACATATCACATGACTGGTCATGTGATCGGCCTCATGGAAGGTCACGTGATGTAAGGAGTGGTAAAGAATGTGAAAAGGAGTGTGAGAATAAAGTTAGTTGCACACAGTTCATAACAGGAGTGTCATCTGCATTCCAAACTGGAACAGGTTTTGGGAGCCTGGTGAGTGGGATATGGTGTTTCTTGACAAAGCTCCAATCTATGTATTGTGAACGGCTTGTCATGTTCACCAAAACTGAACCCAAAACCATCGGCTGAACCAAACTATAACCCTAAGGAGAGAAAGCTGGTGATGGAGCTACCTGGCAGAGAGAAGGGATGCCCATATCGGGGGCTAGCTGGAGTAGGAACTGTCATAGAGCCTTCATGAGAGACGAGGGATGAGACCCAAAGGCCAAGCCCTTAGCAGACAGAGGAGGAGCCAATCGACAAGTGGCTAAAGCTGGGGTTTCCGGCTTTAGGCCACTGGCCTTATATATTGCCTGGGCCCACGCACAGACCAAGCTGTACACTACTATACATGGTAATGAACGTACTATGGTAAGCATAATGATGGGAATGGAAAAATGGAGATTAAGAGCTGCAGGCTGCAAGAAGATGAGCCCTGTAATCTAGATCATAGTCCTGGGAGATAGAATCAGAGATCCGAGGATTGGGATCTAATATATACTGATGGATACAAAGGGAGATTAGATTGGATTGGGAGATCTAGGAGATGGCAGGATTGCTGTAGAGATCTGATGGAGATAAGGGTGTAGGGTAGTCTAGGGTTTGCCATGTGGCAACTTTGAGGCTATGATGTCATAGATGATGTCAGGATCTGGACTCATCATGTGACTGGTCATGTGATCGGCCTTGTGAAGGTCACATGACATAAGGAACATGAGGATGGAGGGAATGTAGGAAATGAGAGTGAAGGAAATAGTTAGGTGTAAGGGGATTTGTAACACTATGCAGGACCAAGTGGCCCCAGAATCAATGAGAGTGCAAGTTTTGATGACTTTTGGACCAGTAGTGAAGATAATAGGGATTCGTATTGCTCAGGGGTCTTTAGCCAGTGATTAGAGGAGGAAACGTGCATCAAGGGCATTCCTCCTTTCAAAAATCCTTGCCCCATCTGGAGAAGGTTACCCTCTTGACTGTTTCTTCAAGAGGGTCTTCCTCATCTTCATTGTCAGGGACAGGTTCAAGTTTGGGGAGTGATGGGGTTTTGATGACCTTTTTGACAGAGGTCTTCTTCTTCCCTTGGCTTGGGAAGGTGGGGCAGGCATTGGACGTATGTTTGGGTTGTCAGCAGTGGAAGCAGAGTTTCATCATCATGCATTGTCTTCATTCTTCTGGGATCAACTTCCCAATTTTGATAACATCCACATCCATGATATCAGGATCTCTGGTGGAAGTGATGGAGGGTGCAGTGGGTCAGAAGTGATTGTATGGTCTCCCATGTTTATATCCATCAGCTTTCTCCCATTGGATGATAAAGTGGATGGCTTTCTTGTACTATTCTTCAATGGTGGTGAGGGGGTTATCCATGGAAAAGACACATTGTCAGAGAGAATCGGGTATCCCCATGGCAAAGAAGTTGGTGAGAATGATGTCATTGTCCACAGTGCTAAGGGAGACCTGGTTTTTAAATTCTGAGATATAACTATTGATGTCAGAGAGCTTTGAAATACAGGTGCTTTGTAGCCATTTGACTGCTCTGGCAATGACATCCTCATGTTGAAAGATCTCCTTGAAACTCTTTATAAAGTCCTTGTGTGTTCCAAACCCATTAGTGGGGCTAGCTAGTTTCTGGGTTTGGAAAGTGTTGGCCCAGGTGGTGGTGGACCCACTTCTCATAAAAGAAAGGGTGAATGTGATTTTCTTAGCATCAGTATTATAAGTATCCTCATTGGTGATGAGGTAGAATTGTACAGAGTTGAGCCATGAGATGGCTTTCTCATAGGAGCCATCATAGTCGTCTGGTTTCCTGAGATGGAGTTCCATGGGTTTGGTGGTCATGGGTGGGGGAGTAAATGGTGGGAGTGGGGTTTGTACTGGGGTTCTTGTTCAGGTAGTCCTTGCCCGATGTTCAGCATCAGCGAAAAGTCTGGGGAGGGTTTGGTGGGTGGCTATTGGAGTGGGTGACAGTGGAGTTGGTTCTCTAGGGATAGATATTCCTTCAGAGAATAGGGTGGCAAGGGCTTGGTCCTCATGTTGTTCTTGGAAGGAAGAGATTTGGAGGTCCGGTGATGACAGGGGTTGTTTCTCTTTGGAGGACTGGGATTCTGGTTCAGAGTCAATAGGTTGGCATTCTCTGGTAGGTCTGAAGATCCTATCAGCAAGGCTAGGGAGGTTTTGTCAAGATATGGTGGCAGTTTAGGCAGTGCTAACTGCTATAAAACACAGATCCTATCTGGAGTGGATAAGGATCAGATAAAAGAAAAGGGTGTGAGTATAAACTTGACCCAAGGGAGGGGGACAGTAGAAACTGGCTCAAGTGAGTGAGGACCTAGGCAACTAGTCCTCAGAATTAAGGATAGAAGATGGAGGATGTGAAAAAGATCTATTCTGAGGTGTGATACACCTGTTTTATAGTCCTGGGAATACCTGTGGACTTCTATCTACAAGATCTAACTAATCTAGGGCCAAACAACACCTAGCAGGTATGTAAGCTAAAAGAATCCAGTTCAGATAAAATGGATCTGATACTGGACAGATGCCATCTGGTTCTGAAAGAATGGGCAGATTGCACAGATGGATGTGGACAAATGAAGAACTGAACAGAATATGAAGAAAACCTACCTGGATGGACAATGGATGTTATGGATGCTTGAATGGACTCTTGAAACAGACGAAAAAGGACTTGCAACCATAGGAGGATTTGACCTCCTACACCACAACAGGAGAGCTTAGACCTTTTGTTAGGCTTGATCCTGAAGGGTCAAGTATGAACTTGGTGAAGGTCCTAGCACACTGAGACAAGGGGGTACCCTACAGACAGTAGGGTCAAGGATTTGTCCTGGTGTGGACCAGACAGTGAACTTCCCAGTGAGATGGATAGACCAAGGACTATCCCTTGCAATTGGGATAGGATGCAGGCACAAGCAAAAGTGCTCACTCAAGTGTAGAGTGAAGACACAAGAAGAGGATTTAGGATTATGTAAGCCAAGTAGGTCTAAGCTGGAGTACAGGAGAGCTACTTGGGGTTTTATATAAGAGAAGGAGGGGATGCTGAGTAATCATATAGAAACAAGAAGAATGGAAAGGAACAACTGCTGACTGATTGTTGAGTCAGTGAGCCAATAGCAAAAGGAGCTTAGTTGGTAAGTGAGGAATATTCTGGAAAATGAAAGAAGGAACAGGCATGTGGTAAAAGGAACTACAAGCTTAGTGTAAGGAGAACTAAGCAAGGAGGAATAAGTCTGAGGAGAAAAGTAAATAAAATGATAAATTGTAACAGGGTGATGGTAATATGGACAACAATGTGGCTCAACTCATTTGAATTATCTGATGGTTCTTGAAAGTTTTGATTACTTCACAACTAGAAAACATAAGAGACTAGTTGTTATGCTTGATTCTGAAGGATCAGGCAGAAACTTGGCTAAGGTCTGAAGATCAAAGATTCACCCTAGCTGAGGACCTACAAGAGTCAAGTCATGAAACAATGTAGGATTTAGTCTATGCATTATTATGATTTGTTACTTGTTTACTCTTTTTCCTCTGATTGGACTTATTTTCCTTCTTGCTTAGTTCTCTTTACACTAAGCTCATAATCCTACTACTTATGTGATCATTGTTTAGATTTAAATTTGTTTATATGAAGCTAATTGGCTAAGGTCACTGCCCTGTGAGCACCTTGCCTTTGTCAACATGTGACTACTCACCACCTCCTATTTCCCTTTTCTGCCTGGTGAGACATAGCACAAGCCTTCTATCAGACTTGTCTCCTCAGTTCACTCACTGTCTCACCAGGTGTGCCATATTGGTACCCTCATGTTTGTCATAGTTTGCTCACTGTCTCGCCAGGGTTGTCATCTTTTTCTTTAAACCAGTCATCATATTCCCATTGCTTGCTCTCATGTCAGATCATGCTGGTGCATCATCCCAAACAGTCTCTTCTGGAATGGATGATGGACTTGGTAGCATTGTTGCCACCCAGAGAGCAATTGATGTTGTTGACCAATATCAAAAAACCCAGATCTCAAAGACTGGTGCACTTTTCACCATACAGAAGGCCCTTACTCTTGGAGAGGCTCCAATCACCCCCCAACAGCTGGCCTGTGTCTTGCCAACCTACATTGCCATGCTTGATGAGATCAACACCACCCAAGCACAGGCCTTGCAGCACTCTTCATCCCATGGGAGTGGCCAATTTCCCAATTCGCAGACCTTGCCACAGGGAAATAATTGGCAAATCTCGCCAGGATCTCATTATATGGGAGATGCTGAACAATGAGCCCATACTGATGACTCCAGCAATGAAGAGAATGAGCTGCCCAAGCATAAAAGACCCTCTGTCAACAAACATCTCTTCCCCTGGCATATTGCTGCCACAGCATATTGAGAGAAACTTGAACCAGACCTTCAGAAGATCCTCACCCTCCTCAAGGATTGGGCCTTTGACCCCACCTATGTTGTCAGAAAAATCCTCTTATCACTGGGATGCTCTGAATTTCTGCCCAATCAATGGCTCAACATCATCAAAGAGCAAGCAGTTAACCTCTGCAAGGTCCTTGGGGTCCACTATTGCTTGGAGGTCAACACCAAACAGACACAAGACCTTGGGGGTGTCTTCCAGCTTTCAGTCTGGGTTCCCAAACATTCCAAGGCTATCCAATCCCACAGTGACTGGGTCATTGCCTTTGGCAAAACCATCCAAGCCATGAGCTTTGCCCTTCCTGGGAGATACAGCAAGTATATTGCCTACCAAACCCATATGTCTGGGCTCTTTGCCTTCATCCAGCTAGCATTCCATGACTGAGTCATTGAACTTGACAAGGCAATCTGACTCAGGGCTGCAAATCAGAAGTACTTACACCTCTCTGATTTTGCCTGATTTGAGGACCTCTGAACAACCTTCCTCACCTCCTTTGGCATGGGTCCACATTCCACAAAAGAAGAAACCATGTAAGAAAGGAAAGGAGACTGGCAAAATGCTGATTCTGGATGGAGGGATTCTTGCCACAATTGGAATGAGGCACCTGTCACTACCCTCCATCTGAATGTCAATACAAGCATGTGTGCAATTGCCAGGAGTGTCATGGATCACACCAATGTGCAGACTGTGCAAAGTCAAAACCAGGTGCTTAGTAATGGTCTGTGTTTCTGAAGGAAGATGATTTGGGATCCCATCACAGCAGTCAGAAGCCAGATGGTGCAGTGGACCAAATATGCTGACCCTTTCCCATCTCTGCCTGCTCCTGAATTTGAGAACCTCAAGGCCATTCACATCATTCAGTCACACCCTGAGTTATTCAAAGTCTCTACACTAATTAACGTTGATAGCTTTGAGGCTCTTCTATCAGGTCATCCCAATCCACCATTTGTTCAATCAGTATGTCAAGGACTATTCAAAGGATTTTAGCCCTTTGCTCATACTCATTATGAAAAATAGCTGCTCTCTTGGGATAACTCCCATTGTGAACCCAAGTCTGAAGAGAAGCAGACCTTTTTAGAGATGCAAATTCTGCAAGAAGTCCAAGCAGGACGTTATTCACTTCCCTTCGAACCAGAGCTCTTATCCAGCATGTATAGCATGCCTATTCATGCTGTTCCGAAACCAGGGCCAAAGAAATTCCACCTCATTACAGACCATAGTGCTGGTCTATACATGCTCAATAACATGATCTCCTGGGATGACATTGCAGGAGTCACATTAGATAATATCCAGGACCTGGGAAATGCTCTTTGAGTTATGTGGCAGCACAAACCTGATGAGGACCTTCTATTATGAAAGCTGATGCATCCCCTTTGGCAAATCAAACAGATTGTATCCATCAGTTCCACTCACTATGTTGACCAGTGGAACATCTTTGGAGGTTAAGCATCTCAACATATCTTTCACACATTTATGTTGCTCATTATTTGGATAGCGGTCATGAAACTACTCATTGCCTTCTTGTATGTCTTTTTTTTTTTTTTTTTTTTTTAAATTCCATTTACATCTAGTTGGGATACAGAGCCCTATGTAAGATGTTACATTACGAGGGGAAAACTGATGGGTGCCAAATGGCATGCTAGCATTGCTATGGGTAACATGCACCTGGGCCCCAGGAAGTCTCGGTGAGCAGGAAAGTAGGGGGAGGAAGGGAGCTCACAAGGGCTGGAAGCTGACCAAGGTACCTACTGTAAGAGTAGCCAAACTATCCTACTGTGCCTACAGGTGAGTGAAGGAGACAAGAGGAGAAGCGGTAGGGGAGGGGAGATGGTGAGGAGGAGTGGGGCATGCAGGTCTTGAATGGAGTGGGGGTGCAGGGGATACCTGAGGATATAGGGGGATCAGGCGACCAAGAAGGCCATGGTGACCAGCTCGCTGGGGCAAACAAAAGCAAGGACAAGGTCTCCGTTGCTGTCAAGGCCCACATAAATGGGTGGCTGGCCAGCAGCAGTCACCATGACCACCTGGGGGACATTGTTGGGGATGGCCTGGACACAAATGGGGCACATCCCGGAATTGATAGCATGAAGGAAAGCTGGACATTTAGGATTGTCCAGTACCTGCTGGAGCCAGGCAAGAGAGGGGGGGCAGTGCGGCTTGATACCAAGGATAGGGAGACGGGGGGGGAGGGGGAGTGGGCTAGACAAGGAGGAAGGATGGTGGAAGTAGCATGGGGAGAACCCAGGGGGGAAGGTCAGGGGGGCAGGGTCAGGGTCGAGGGTGTGGAGGAGACGTGCCCTGGTGCACGGATGTGGCACCATGCCTTGAGGTCAGTCACACGCTCTGTGAGATTCTGAATCTGCATTTGTAGGTCAGCCACAAGGGCTGTGACATCCATGGGGACAGAGGCCTGTGACGGGGGCTGAGGGGGAGGTTGGGAGATGGCGGGGCCCTTGGGTGCCATTAAGGAGGCATGAGCAGGTGGTGTGGATAAAGAGTGGGCAGAAGCCTGCAGGTGTAGCAGCATTTTGTTCTGATACAGCTGCACGAAAGAGGGGAGAGCTCTGCCCATATCAGGGTTAAGGGCAGAGGGGCAGAGATGGCCCTTGAAGGAGTGGAAGATGTCCACAAGCCACCTGGTGGCCCAGGGGGAGTCAGTAGGGCAAGCGATTGGGACAGTGGGGATCTGAGAGACAGTCCCCTTGCGGGGGCCTGTCCTAATGGTCCAAGACCAGGTGTAGGGATGGGCAGCAAAGTGGTGAGCAACAAACGCAGGGATGGCCGGGAGGGCAAATCTGGTGTGAAAGGTGCCAGTGGGGAAGGCATGGAAGTGCTTCCTGATGTCAGAGAGATGAAGGGTGCAGGGAGCAGTGGGGTCACAGCAGTGGGCAGGGGGGGAGCCAGTGGGAGGTGGGGACTTCCCACAGGTAGATGGTGGTGGTACGAGTTCAAGAGGCATTCTCTCCATCCCTTATCCTAACCCTCACCCCTGCAAGCATGCCCAGAGGCTCATTGAAAGATATGAGTTAGTAAGCACTGTCAAACTATCTGCCCCCAGATCACCAATTTTTGAAGAGCTTTATTTCACCCTTCTCAAATTAGAGCAGCCAGCATCTCAACCTGCTGCTAATCCAACTCCCCTTGTTCACTGCTCCTGCCAACAAAACCCTGCTCCCACACCATCACCACAACCAGAGATGTCCTTCCTCTCAAACAAGGACTTGAAGGTGTTTTTCCAGGCACTTCTTAAGAATAAGACTGAATCTCCATCAGCAATTGTGAAGAAGGTCACCTACCTCAGAAAATGGTATGGTGACTGAAAAACCATCATTACCTCTGGTATAAAAGGTGAATATAAGGTGGATAAAAAGGGTATCTTATAGGGTGGGGAATAGTACTGTTGGTTGGGTATGTTATGGGAAGTCACCCTGGCAGGCCATGAGAAATGAAAGTGACCACAATGTAGGAAATTCAATGAAGTCCACTATAACACACCTACATGAATTATTTTTTGTGCTGTAGAAGACTATGGAATGAATCATACATCTCAGTACTATCTGAACTAGAGCCAGAGATAGTAGCTTTTGACTTAAGAAGGCATCAAATATAGTCTATCATTTGTTCAAATATTCCCTTCTGCTCAAATATAAAATGATTCACTGTGTTCTATAAGCTTAGCACAGATCTGTTCACATTGTCCAGCCTTTAACATACCTGTATGACATTTTGTACATATGCTTTCCAAGCTCAAATATTGCCTGTATCTTTTGAGTTATCACAGTTTGGTTGTTACTAATATTTTTCATATTTTTTCATAACTCATTCAATTGGCCACTATGAGTTTGAACTATGTTCTAAATTTTATCCAGTGAGACAGCTCCATCAACCCCAATTATTAGACCCCAGTTCATAATATGTAATAAAAATACACATGTACCTGTAAGCACCTGGCCCATTAGAGCTTGGGAACCAAATGTGCCAGTTGCACTAGAGTTGAACAGTCTTCATGTGTTAACTATGCATGAATTTAGCCAATCAATCTCAACTATGCTAGAGTCAGATGTCACTGCTCACCAAGATCAGAGCTAGTATTTACATACATTAATATTTATTGTGTCCTATCCAGGATCAAGATTGTAGTTGTCTAGCAGGATGCTATGTTCTTGATTTGGTAATAGTTGTCTTTTGCTGCATCTCATACAATACAGGCACTGCCAGATAACTAAATCATGTGACACAGATGCTACTACTATATGCCAACCTTTTCTGAGATGCTTGGTTCTGTTATGACTTTGTCAAGAAGTTATTGGAAGGGACAGAGAAACCCTTCAGCCAGAAGAAACCAAACCTATCAGCCAATAATGAGGCTAACTGGCAAGGAGAGAAAGCCTGTAACTCTGGCAGGGGAGCTACAAGTGCCAGCAAGCCATGTCAAGGGAGTGCCCATAGCAGATGAGGTTCTAACCCAAGTCCCAGGGGCCCAAGAGCAGTGAACTAGACAAGTGGTCAAAGCTGGGGTTTAGCCAGCTGGGACCATCACCTTATATATTGCCTGGGTCCGTGCACAGACCAAGCTGTACACTACTATACATGGTAATAATAGATAAGGCTATGCTACATATGGTAAGATGGTAATGACCGTGGGTAGAGAATGGAAGTGTGGACAGAGATGAGATGTGCAAGGCTGTTGTGAGGTGAACCCTGAGATCTGGATCTGAGATCTGTGGAGATGGGAATCTAGATAAATAAGATGTGATACAATAGAGGAGATTAGATCGGATCAGGAGATCTAGGAGGTGGCAGGATTGCCATGGAGATCCAATGAAGATAGAGGGTCTAGGGTAGTCTAAGGGTTGTCAATGTGTAACTCTAGAGGCTATGATGTCATGGATGATGTCGAGGGTCTGGACATATCACATAACTGGTCATGTGATTGGCCTCATAGGGGGTCACGTGATGTAAGGAGTATGAGGAGGTAAGGAACAAAGGAAAAGAGTGTAGGATGAAAAGTTAGTTGCACACAGTTCATAACAGGTTCATTAAAAAAAAAAATCAATGCAAGATTCCATTTCAGAGATGAGCAAATGCATATATATCCATGATTTAGTGTGAGATAAAAATAACCAGCATGGGCAAACAAGATAGCAGGAGTTGCTGGGTGTACATAGCTAGTTACTGCATCTATCCCCTACTCAACATTGAGATATCTATTGTGCATATTGTGCCTGTCCCCCAAATACCCTTGTAGTCTACCTTGCACCTAAAGAGCATAGTAGTGCCTTCAGGGAGTGGTGAGTAATAGGTGCCTGGCTCACCTGGCCTATATTCCCTGCATCAGTCTATTATATATGAAAGAAGAGGGGCACTATGTATTTATTGCAGTACATCCAACAACTACTATCACCCCAATTTGTATAAAACACAGTAGTATAATCATGAGTGTTAGCCTGGAAGGAACCAATGTCATGTTACAAAGTATGCCTAGCCCTCTTGTATATTTCACACAGTATTGTACTACCACATATGCTCTGATAAGATATAGTTTGAACTATTGAGATCAATTTTGCAAGACATGTATCCCTTGCAAGTCTCCTCCATCTGACTATGTGCAAGATTTCAACACACACACTGTGACTTGCAAGACTTCACAGTGTATCTCTTGCAAGTTTTCTCTATCTGACCATGTGCAAGACTTCAAAGTGCATCTCTTGCAAGCCTTCTCCATCTGACCATGTGCAAGACTTCACAGTGCATCCCTTGCAAGACTTCTCCATCTAACTATGTGCAAGATTTCAACACATGCACTGTGACTTGCAAAACTTCATGGTGCATCCCTTGCAAGCCTTCTCTATCTGACCATGTGCAAGACTTCAACACATGCTGTAGAACAATGATCCTTTCCAGAGTGAATAAAGACCTATGAAAAGAGGTGTGAGTGTATTTGACCCAAGGGAGGGTGTTAGATAGCAGCAGCCTGAGATATGGACCTAAGTGATGGAAAATTCTCAAATGGAGGGAAAACAAATGAACAGAACAAAAGAAACTCAGACTCAAACAGACAAAGACTAAGGGAAAGATAAAATGATGTGGAAAGATAGATCAATTCAGAAGCGTGGGTACATCAGTTTTATAATCCTGGGTATGCCCATAGACTTCTATCTATGAGATAAAACAAACTGGCACCCAGGGAACATATGTACATACTAAAGCATTAATTCCACCATGGATATATCTCAAATAACTAAAGTACAAATATAATACAGGTGGTCAGATCAGGTGAATATGCTGCTTCCTAAGTGTGACTCATATTAGATATGAATACAAAAAGACTAAATTAGATATTGCAAGGGATAGTGTTAATAAGTGCATGCAGAAAATCATGGATAAACATCTCCTTCCCCCTATCAAACATCTCTGTTATAGAGTGAAATTTTTGGTATTTTTTTTGGGGGTTGTTAGCCCAAAGCAAACCAGGACTGCCTTGGCAATCTGATTTGCTTTCTTGAGTGTGGTGGATTGCTGAGATTCTGTACCCTGTGCAGCATACAGTTGATGGTAGGAAACTATGCCATGGAGCAATATGAGCAATTGCTTGTACAATTCTTGAAACACAATTGGTAAATGAATTGCAAAAAAAAATCATGATTCACTGTGTGACTTGGTAAGAATGGTCAGTGAGAGCATGAGACATCACAAGGTTTCAAAGGTGCCATCATGTTCATCATTCATGATGTACTTCCCATGGGTCTTGTCAATGAACCTTGACATTTTGGTGAGGTACATTGTATTGAGGTTATAGTAATGCCCTTCTCAAGAGAAGCCAGCCACAGGTGTATAAACAGTGTGGTGCTGACCAGGAGGCATGATCCTGAAAAGGGAGTTAGGGAAAACAGTTGATATATGTAAAAGGTACTTACAACAAATCACCTGCTCTCAATAGAACAATTTCACAGTCAAGATAATCCAAAAAATCAGATAGACAGTTGTTTAGGTTGCTTAAATGAGCTAGAAACTGTATAAGGCCTTTCTGTGAGTGCTTGTGATATATGATAACCCACAGCTTTACCCCAGACATGAGGATGACAAAGGTTCCTGCACTTTTAGCATCATGGTAGGAGTAAGTAAGGATATCTCCATGGTGACTGAGACCCCATAATTGTGCTGTCCATATGTCTAGCAGGGGCCTTGTCTCACCAATTGGGACAATTCCTTGAGTCTAGGCCCAGCCAAGCTCATGACCATCATCAAGTTTCCTACATAAGTTAAGTAAATGCACAATAAAAAGAATTTGAATGCACTTGAATAGAGATGGTGCCATATATAGTGGGAGAGGAAACCCAAGTATGACATGCATAACACTTGTCTTGTCAATGTCCTCCAGGAACTCTTCAATGCTTGTATGCATGTATGGGTTTTCACTATTGTTGACTTGATGGGCCATGTCTTTGAATTGCACCAGAGATAACCAGTTGCAAGTCTTCAGTCAACCATTGACTCATAATAAACATTGATATATTTAAACTCTTGTGGCTATTGAATCCAAGGTAAATCAATATATCAAAGATATGTTAATTTTAACTTTTATCTTGTCATCTAAAGATGGCTTAAAATGAGTACATCCAGGTGGAAGGGGAATTTTATTTGCATGAATGAAATTATTGGTGAAAGCTGTGAACTTCTTATGAAAACTAAGAAATGCAAGAGATCTTTTTATTGTTTCCACATCTGTTACGAATCCCCTTGCACCTAACTTTTACCCACACTCCTTTCCCCTTCACTTTCCTTCACCTCACGTTTGTT
>JBBPKS010000340.1:0-14374 GCA_038089355.1 Pulveroboletus ridleyi | reverse complement strand
TAAGGAGTGAGTAAGAAGGAGAGAGAAGGGAAGGGAAAAAGGAAAGGAAATGGAGTAAGTACTCAAGGAGGGAATGATCCAGACTTGTCCAGGTACCTCCGGTGGAAGTCCAAGACTAAATCCGAAGCGTGACCTAACTCCGTAGCTAATAACCAAGAAGTCTCATTGTCAGTCCCTTTGTATCCGAGTCAACACACCAAGTACAGAAGTTAGCAGTGACACCTTCTCCGATCAATCTTGGAGTCTAGGATCTCCATGATCTCATACTTGGGTTCCCCATCAACCTTGATCAGAGGTGGCAGAGGTTGGACATGGTTCGGAATGGAGTTTGGGGTGGAGGGTTCTAACTGCAAGACATGAAAGACTGGATGTACAGATTTCATAGAGTCAGGTAATTGTAAGGTAAAGGAGTGTGAACCTGGCTTAGCAATAATAGTGAAGGGTCCTAAATATCTTTCAGAGAGTTTCTTCAAAGGTCTTGTGGATCAGAGGTATTTCACTTTAAGGTATACCTGATCTCCAATAGCAAAGTTCGGAGACAGAGATCATCTCGCATCCACTGGTCCTTGGTAATGTTTTTGCATTTCCAGCATCTCCGATCAGAGGAACTTGTGGAATTGATGCAAGTCTGTGACGTAGGACTAGGCTGCGGAGGAGGTGAGAGTGGTATTGGAGTTGACGGAGAGGTTCAGGTGGTAGCCCTTGTTGGCGAAGAAGGGAGATATGCCAGTGGTAGCACTAGGTATGTTGTTGTAGGAAAATTCCATGAGCAGAAGGATTCCAATCAGTTGTCTTGCTAACAGTTGCAGTAGATCTGGAGGTATTGCTCGAGGGTTTGATTAGTGCGCTCTGTCTAACCATCTCCTTTGGGGTGGTATCCTGAAGTGAAGTGTAGGTGCATATTGAGAGCTTTACCTAGTGACTAGAAGAAGTGCGATACAAACTCGGAGCCCCAGTCAGAGGTGACGTGGGAGAGGACTCCATGTTTCGAGAAGATGTGGAGGAGGAACAGCTTGGCTAGCTCAGCAGAGGTGATGGTGTCGTGAGTTGGAACAAAGATGACTTGCTTCAATAATCGATCTACGACGATGAGGATGGTGGTGAAGCCAGAGGAAGGCAGGAGCTGCTCAATGAAATCCATGGATATGGAGTTCCATGGTTTCTCTGGGACTAGGAGCTGCTTCAGGAGACCATATGGGTGATGTCAGGGGACCTTGGCTCGGGAGCATATCGTACAGGAGGACACATTGTCCTTGATGAATGTCCGAATGCCCAGCCAGGTGTATTTGCGATGGATCAGTTCTAGTGTATGGTTCTGTCCAAAGTGGCCTGCAATAGGGTGGTCATGGAAAGTCCAGAGAAGTCAGAGTTGGAGGTTGGCAGCATTGGGGACATAGATATGCTTGTCCCTTAGGAGGAAGCCTTCTGGGTTTACGGACCATCTCAGGTCATCTAACGACTCAGAGGAGAGGAGGGGTGACGTGACCACCACCTCCTCCAATACTTTTATGGTGCCTGCTGTCCATCTTCCACAATCAGTTGACAAAATCGATTGGTCCTGTCTTACAAGGAGGATTCCAATGTTCCCCCTCCTTCCAAACGTTCCTGCAAGCGCCAGATTATGGTCACTCCCTCCACCTCATGGGACTCCAATGATGAGATGGACATCTATGGTTCTGATGACAAGATCCAAGGTCTTTACAACCAATACATTCAGGATCCCAGGTTAGTACATCCTCCCTATTCACTGCACCAGTACTCATCCATTGCTGCTGCTACCCCTTATGTGCGAAACAATGCAGTGGAGTTGATTAGTACTGTATATACATTGAATGTATCAGTACATTGCCAAATGGATGACGCTATTTGCACCCATGGCTCTGATAGTTCATGTGCGTGATGTGGAAAACCTGAGGCTCCATATTGGATTCTTAATTCTGGTGCATCTATGCATTTTACCCCTGATTACTCAGATTATGCTGAGTTCACACCCCTTAAAGGCACTGATCATATACCAGTCTACACTGCTGCCTCCATAATATTTGTAAAAGGCAAAGGACATGTGATTGTACCATGGCAAGACTCATCTGGTCACACCCAAAACCTATCATTGTTCGATGTTGGGTACCTACCTAACTCACAAGTGTGCCTGATCTCCCTAGGCTGCCTACTATGTGCTGGAGCTACTGTAAAGGGAACTGCTGCACGGATCGATGTGTTATATGGAGATGGAGAGCTACTTGCTCCATTTACTCCAGGACCATTAGGCCCAAATATGTACACTCTCCAAAGCACCCCTAAGCCTAAGAACATTCACACCAAGACTGAGCCTACCTGGGATATACTCTATCACTGATTCAGTCACCCTTCTAAGGAGATTTTGAGACATGCACAAAAACATATGTAAGGCTTCCCTGAGATTAGCATACCACAGGAGGACAAGATCTGTCCTGGCTGTGCTCTAGGCAAAATGCCTAATCGCACCTACCCACCTGATGTGCAATGAGCTACTCACACGTTTGAACTTGTGCACTCTGATATCAAGTCATTCCCCATCGAGTCATACCACCGCTACAAATACATTATCACTTTTGTGAACAACTATATATCCTTCACATGGATTATGCCTTTGTGCAGGAAAGATGCTGCATTGATGGCGACCAAGCATTTTATGTCAATAATCCGGACACAATTCAATGTGACAAAGAGAGGATGGATGTCTGATGCAGGGGGAGAGTACAAGTCGAATGTTTCGATAAGCTCCTAGCTGACAATGGGATATGTGTATTCCAGAGCGCTCCACATATATCCCAACAAAATAGTTGTGCAGAATGCTTTATGCACACTTCCATGGATAAGTCTGAAGCTATGCACCTTGAGGCTTGCATTCCAGACAGTTGGTGGGAATTCTCAATGGCCCATGTATGCCATCTGTACAATAGGACACCACTCTGCCAATATAACTGGCGTACCCCCTATGAGCTCCTTCACAAGGATAAGCCTGACATCAGCCACTTGCACATGTTTGGATGCATAGCATACGTATTCATCTCTCAGGATGTGTGCACCAACAAGATGGCCCCTAAGTCAGAGCTGATAGTGTATCTAGGTGTCGCTCCTGGACGCGAGAGCAATTTCATTTTTATGCACTCTCTCAACAATGTCATCTTTACTTCCACACATGCTCTATTCAATGAAGCACGATTTCCTAAGTGCAATACTGCACCTCATAGACAACCCACTGCACTAGACCCTGTTCCCAAGGTCAAAGAGTTTGAGCCTGTAGAGGTTCCTCCTCCCTCTAGAAATGAGGACAACTCCCATTGTCCTTGTCCTTGTTGTCTCCTGACTCCTCCCCCAGTTCCACCTCCTAGTCCTTCTCCACCACCTCTGAGAACACCTTCTTCTCAACAAGAACCTCCTTCACCACCTTGCCAACCCAGAAAGGGACAATGCCCTCCTAATCCTAACCCACTTCCAGCATGCTCTTAGCGTGAACGTCGTGTGCCCAAATGGCCTGACAATGTATATGGTGACAACCAACACCCTGTGGAGCAAGTGAAGGAAATAGAGCATGCTTTGCAATGGTGCGATATAGTAAATCTGCAGTCTGAGCAACCAGAACCCGGTCTCTCTGTGGAGCGAGAACCTACTCTAGAAGGAGATATGCTGGGTCAATTCCTGAGCACACCTACACCATCTGCCCCTGCTGACACAATGCCAGTCTCTCCCACCACTTTTAGCAAGAAAGATGTTGAGCAGCTATGTCAGGAAGAGGGAGCTGACTTGGTTGCATTTCTCATGTCAAAGGCAATCTTTCTGGCCGATTCTGCAAGATCGAAGCTGATTCACAAGTGGACATTTAGGGACATCCTTAAACTACCTACTACAGACCAGAAGGAGTGGAAGGCTGTATGCCATGAGCAGCTGGAGATGCTTAAGAAGTGAGATATATATGAACTAGTAGACCGCCCTAGAAACCAGCAGGTTATTAAGAACAGATGGGTCTTCAACATCAAACCAGACAGCCAAAAACATGCATGATTAGTTGCAAAGGGATTTTCCCAGATCGAAGGACTTGACTTTGATCAAATATTCTTTCCAGTTGTGCACTTCAAGACAGTGCAGCTTATGCTTGCACTAGCTGCCCTGGAAAACTGGCATATCGAAGCTGTAGATATCTGTAGCGCCTATTTATATGGCAAGCTGGATGAAGAGATCTACATAGAACAGCCAGAGGAATTCAAACTTCCCAGCCAAGAGAACAAGGTTCTCTACCTACTCAAGGTATTATATGGTCTCAAGCAGGCTGGATTGGCATGGTGAAAAGCCCTCAATCAGTCCATGAAAGAACTCGGCTTTGAATGCCTTAAGTCAGATGCTGGCTTATTTCTTTACAGAAGATGTGGCACCCAAATGGTTGTTGCGATCATCTATATAGATGATGCTATGTTCTGTGGACTCAACAAACAGATCATTAATGAAGTCAAATCACTATTCATGAAGAAGTGGGAGTGTAGAGATCTTGGTGTAGCTACCAAGTTTCTTCACATGCGTATCCGTCGCTCAGGATGCCAGATCTTAGTTGATCAGTGCAATTACTTAGAGAAAGTCCTAGCACGATTTGGCATGCTTAATGCCCACATTGCACCTACTCCCTTGTCTCAGGGGTACTACCCCCTAGATAACGATCAAACTGCTGATCCTGGAACTTGCTCACGATTTTAATCCATTATTGGGTCTTTGCTCTACATTAATTATGTTGGGCACCTATCCTGATATTGCATATGTAGTTACTGCTCTCTCTAGGCAGGCTGCCAACCCCACAGAAGATCATGTAAACAAAGTGCTATACATCTGCTGCTATTTACTTGGTACTCACTACTACTCCCTGATCTATGATGGCACTTCTGGGGATGGTATCACTGCTTGCACTGATTCAGACTGGGCCTCAGATCCTGGCTGGTTCCTTAAACTGGCTGGTGGCATATTCTCATAGCAGACCCAAATGCAAAAGGTTGTCATCCTGTCCTCTACTGAGGCAAAATACATTGCCTTATCTGATTGCAGTTGCCAAGTGATATGGATTCACCAACTACTTGGTGAAATGGGATATAAGCTCAAAGCGATCCCCATATATGGTGATAACCAAGAATCTATCTTCATGGCTTCCAACTCAGTGATCGAAAAGCAAAACAAGCACATAGATATTTGCTAGCACAGTATTAGAGATTGGGTAGCTGAGGGGAAGATCGAACTCTTCTTCATTGAAGGTTCCACCAATTCCGCTGTAGGAAGTTAAGTCCTTCTACGGTTGCAAAACTTCTCTTTTCGTCTGTTGCAAGAGTCCATTCAAGTATCCATAGCATCCATCGTCCATCCAGGTAGGTCTTTTTCATCTTCTGTTTATATCTTTGTCCATCTGCATCCGTCTGTACAATCCGGCAATTTGTTCCAGGCCTGGACTGCATCAATCCAGTACCAGATCTGTTCATCTGGATCGGATTCTTTTAGCTTACATACCCACTGGGTGCTGTTTGGACCCAGATTAGCTAGATCTTGTAGATAGAAGTCCATGGGTATTCCCAGGACTATAAAACAGGTGTACCACACCTCAGAAGACATTTTTTTCTGGATCCCCCATTTTTTGATCCTTAAGTCTGAGGGCTAGTTGCCTAGGTCCTCACTCACTTGCTCTCTGCATCTCCTGTCCCCCCTCCCTTGGGTCAAGATTATACTTGCACCCTTTATTCAATCCTTATCCATCTGGAAAGGATTGTTGTTTTACACCACAGACATGTTCACTAAGAACCTTGGGCATATCAAGTTCAAGCAGTTCTGATCACAGTTAGGTTTGGTCTTTTATAATCACCCACAGGTTTAGGCCACATCCTATCTCTGATTGCTTATGCACCTTAACTGGCTGCTTAGCAAGGGGGAGTGTTGAATGAGCTAAGACTTGTTCCAACCCCATTCTACAGTAGAGTACAGTAGTTTACCTAGTATAGTGTATTACCTCAGCTGTACTTACATTTGGACTCAGTCGTCTGAGTTTGAATCATCTCTTGATCTACTACCACTACCTTGTGTAAACATTCCAACCAATCACCTATGCTTATGTAAGTCCTACTAGCCTAACCTCTGTAGCTTGTAGTGTGCCTGTTCAACAGGTTCAGGCTCAAAGACTGAGTCAGTTGCAGTAGCTACTGTCCCAGACCCCCTTATGATGATAACATCCTCTGTCTAGTGCAAACTCTTCTGTATAGCGCTTGGTGATGCTGATCTTTGCCCCGAACTCTTGCATCTCCAGGACTGTTTGCAACCATCCTTGACTCTGATGCAACATCTCACCTCATTCGAGATCACAGTTTCTTCATTAGCTTTGCAGAGGAGGACCATCCCCTAGTCAAAACTGCTAACCAGGGAATACTTCAGACATCTGGACATGGCACTTGTGTTGTGGAACTCACCCTGGGGAATGATACCTTCTGTATCTAGCTCAAGAATTGCCTGCATACACCTGGTGCCTTGCTGAATTTGCTTTCAGTTGGTTGCATGATCAGTCATGGCTGGGGCTGCAAGTTTAAGGACACTGATGGTTCACCTTTGTGCATCCTGTCACATTGTGGGGACATCCTTGGAATGGTGTCTCTTCTCGACAATCTTTGTTATCTTCCACTTCACTTTCTGTACCTGAGTGAGCTTAGGTTGTTCACCCCTTTGTATAGTGAACTGTGTGCATATGTCGACCCTGTGCCTCCCACTCCAGCAAAGTCACCAGTCACATGGGACATGTGGCATGCACACTTGGGTCACCCAGGGGGTGATCTTATACAGCATCTCCCTCTTGTGTCCACTGGGTGTCAGTCAACGTGAATCTTCCCCTTTCTCAGTGTGATTCTTGCATTGTGGCCAAGCACTTGCATCCACCTCACCTGCCCTCCTCTACACCATGAGTGAAACACATGCTTAATCTCATCCACTCAGACATCTGTGGCCTATTCCCTGTTTGAACTCTGCATGGGAAACTTTACTTTATCGTTTTCCTTGACAACTTCTCTCATTTGATTGATGTCCAGCTTCTTTCCTCCAAGAATCAGGCCCTTGACACTTGGGCCATTGTCTGGGCTAAGTGGGAAAACTTTGCTGAGTACCAGATTAAGGTCTTTCACTCTGACAATGGTGGGGAATTTGTCAGCTCTGCATTCACGAGTGTGCTTCAGGTCACTGGGATAGTACATCAGCTCTCTGCCCCTTACAGTCACCAGCAGAATGACAAGGCAGAGCATGCCCTCCATACTCTTCAGAGGTGAGCACTGGCCATATTGGAGGGCGCTCACCTCCCTCCTTATCTCTGGGGAGAGGCCATTTTGACTGCTGCCTATCTCTGGAATCGGACAGAGTCCTCTTCTTTGCCCCCTGGTAAGATGCCTTTTGAGATGGTCAATGGCTAGTAGCCTGATCTTGCTCACCTTTGAGTGTTTGGCTCTTCTTGCTGGGCTTGTATCCCCTTGGAGTTGCAGCGGAAGCTAGGCCCATGGTCTTGGTGAGCCATTTTCATAGGCTACCAGGTTGGTGTGAAGGGATATCATGTTTGGGATTGGGCATCCAGGGCCTTTTTTACCTCTCAGGATGTCATTTTTTATGAGCATCTCTTACTTCCACCCTAGACAGCTCTGATGAGGAGGAGGGGGGGTCTCTCCCTACCTTCACTTCCTCTATTTGCCCCCCTGCTGCTGTGCCTGAGCCTCCCCCTGCTGCACCCGCACTGCCCACATCTCTCACTCCCATCATAGGTGTGCCTGTTTGTCACTCAGGTAGGCAGCACAACCTGACTGGGAAGGTGGTAGCCTGGGCAGTCAAATTGGCTGTCACTCGTACACGACTTGATGGTCTTGCTGAGTGTCAGGTTGCTGTGGCTCAGGGGGTGTGTTAGTCTGCCATTGATGGACTGGAGGGGGTGGATGAGTTCCATGAGATGGAGGAGAGCAGGGACATGCCTGCCATTGTGGCCAATGTTGTCATTGAGGAGCAGACTCACCTTGCTCTCTGTAGTGATTGGTACTGTGACCTCATGGCTGTCAGATATGACATGGGTATGCTGCCGGCCACTTATGGTGAAGCAGTGCTCTATCCAGTGGCTTCAAGCCATGCACACTGAACTCCAGATGATGAAGGATATGGGTGTGTATAAAGTGGTGTACTTACCCCTAAGAAGGATGGCAAGGGGGGCCCCATCTTCAAGGCCAGGCTCGTTGCTCAGGGTTTCTCCCAGGTCCCAGGCATGGACTATGGGGCCACATTTGCCACCGTTATCAAGCCTGCCTTGGTCCATTTGCTGGTTGCCCTTGCTGCTCAGCAGGATTGGGAGCTTGACACCTTTGATACCAAGCAGGTATTCCTTTAGGGGGTTCTCAAGGAGAAAATCTATATGCATCAGCCCAAAGGCTTTGAGGATGGCGATTGGCATGAAATTGTCTGGCTCATGTTACACACCATCTATGGACTGAAGCAATCTGCTCTCAAGTGGTATGAGCAGGTACAGTGACCTTCAAAACTATTGCAATATTTAGTGAATTTCATTGTCTAAGACATAGAGCATGACAGTGTGGAAATCATGCTTAGTCATAGTGGAACCAAATATAGTGCATGCTCTTGGTTACATGATTGCCCCCTAGGTCATGTGATTTGGCTTAGTGGCTGTGATTATATGCCAATTTCAAAACAGCAGTACCATTGCAATAGTTTTGCACCTTTTGCTATTTTGAATGTATTAGTACTTGGTATAGCCTCCTTTTGCCTTGAGTACTGCCTCAACCCTCCTAGGCATACTTTCAATCAACTTCTGACACTCCTCAGGTGATATTTCCTCCCAAACCTCCTGAACTCTTTCCCACAATGCATGAATCCCAGTAGAAGAGTCTTCATGATCTGCTAGTCTTCTTTTCAGATAACTCCATAGATGTTTAATGCAGTTTAGGTCTGGAGACTGTGCATGCCATATCATAGTTCTGAAATCCTGCTCTTCCAGCCACTCCTTAACCCTTCTGCAGGTATGCTTAGGATCATTGTTCTGCTGAAAAATAATGTCAGAAGGATTAAGACCATAATACTCTAAGGTATTCAGAAGTTCATCCTTCAAAATTTGAAGGTAGAGGTCTCAATCCATCCTACCATCAATCTTGGCAGCATAGCCAACTTCTTGCCAAGTTATACAGCCCCACATCATTAAGGAACTACCTTCAAACTTGACTGTTTCTTACACCACCCTATCACTGAGCCTTATTCCATACCTATTTGTGCCCATCTGACCCTAGATGATTAATTTTAGGTTCATCAGACCATATCACCTTCTTCCAATCCTCCACAGTCCAATCTTTATGAGCATAGGCAAAATTCAGATGAGCTTTGTAATGCTTTACTAAAAGAAGAGAGTATTTTGACTTGACCATAGCCTTCATACCAGCCTTCTTCAAGTGCCAGCATACTGTGGTGGTGGAGAGAGGTGTATTGACAATATTGGTAAGAGCCTTGGTCACCTGAACAGCATTCTCTGCCTTTCCAAAAGAAATAAAACAAATGCCATAATGAATACTAGCAGAGAAAAGCTTGGATAGATGACTTCCAATAGATTTCTGAAGCTCAGAACACTCCTTGGAGTGAAGTCTGGAAATGGTAGAAGCATAGAGATGAGTTGCAGATGCAATGGCTGAAAGAGAGTGACCAGCATCATGCATAGAGAGAATGATATTCTATTGAGTAAGAGAAATGGATCTCATAATAATGTGATTGGAAATAAAGATGCATGAGAGCTATTTCAAACTCAGATATAATATTTATATGTTTATCTTTATTTGTATAACCAAACATTACCAAAATATCATGTGATTTCAATGAGATTTCATATTTTTTATAAAAGATGCAAAACTATTGCAATGGTACTGCTGTTTTGAAATTGGCATATCTTCACAGCCACTAAGCCAAATCACATGATGTAGGGGGCAATCATGTAATCAAGAGCATGCACTATATTTAGTCCCACTATGACTAAGCATGATTCCCACACTGTTATGCTCTATATCTTTGACAATGAAAATTCACCAAACATTGCAATAGTTTTGGAGGTCACTATATGTGTGGTGATGTCTGATCTTGGGTTCACTTGTGCGCAATCTGATCATGCCCTTTTCTATTATAATGAGCTCGATGCAGCTTTCTCCTCTGTTTACATCCATTGCTTTGTAGGCTAGCATGTTAATGATGGCATGGCTGCTTCCACCTTGTGGCCCTTTTTGCAGCACATGAAGTCCTGTGTTACCAAGCACTTTGGGCTCAAGGACCTTGGATCGATCACAAAGTACCTGGGAATGCAGTTCAAGCAGGATCACTCTCATTGGGTTATCTAGGTGCATCAGTCTGAATACATTTCCTTCCTGCTCTAGGAGCATGGCCTTTCAGCCTGTTCCCCTATGCACCTCCCAACAGGTCCTAAGGATATTTTTAGTCCTCCTGACATGGCACTTCCAGCCCCTGATTTGTGCCCTTTGTACCTCAAGATCATTGGTGAGCTCATCTATCTCGCTATGAACACATGCCCCAATATCTCCTACATTGTGAATGCCCTGGCTTAGCACAATGTGCACTCAGAGTCTCGACACCTGGCAGCTGTGAAGTGTGTCCTGTGCTATCTGGTGGGCTCCCTCAATCTGTGTCTCTGCTATCATCCTGCTTCTAGTGATAACACATTGATTGCCTATGCTAATGTAAGCTGGGCGAACAAGGTCAGGCATCACTCTGTCTCGGGGTACACCTGGTATTACATTGGTGGCTTGATTTTCCATGTGTTGAAAAAGCAATCCACCGTTACTCTCTCATCCACCAAGGTGGAGTATATTGTATCAGCCCATGTTGTCCAGAAGAGCCTATGGCTTTGGTCTCTTCTCGCTGAGCTCGGGGTGCCTTTCATCTTGCCAGTCCCTGTGCACCTCGACAACACCAGTGCAATAGCCCTCTCTACAGCAGCCAAGTTTCACCAATGCACGAAACACATAGACTTACAGTATCATTTTATTTATCTTCATGTTGACAATGGCTCCTTCACTCTTGTTTGGGTCCCTAACATCACTGATGTCCTGACTAAGGCTTTACCCTATCCTGCTTTTGAGTCTTTTTGCACCTCTCTTGGACTCATGCCTCATTGAGGGGGTGTGTTGACATTACCTATACTTAGTTGTTACACCTTGTCACTTGTCACAGCATTACATTACATAAGCTCACTCTAGATTAGATCACAGCTCTTCTTTTTCTCTTTCCTCAGCATTCTCTCACTCCTGTGATGACTGCTGAGATATGGACCACATATTCATCATTTATCTGTTAGCTCATGTATTTACCTAGCATACTCATGTGCTAGCTCGTACATGCCACAGGAGCATTGGTCAGACCAAATGGCATGATGAGCCATTCGAAGGATCCATAACATGTCTGAAATGAGATCTTCCATTCATCACCTTCAGCAATGTGGACCAAATGGTATGCATGCTGGAGGGAACCATCCTTCTTGCGGATAAAGAGGACCGGGGCAGCATGAGCAGAGGAAGATGGGCAGATGAACCTGTTTTTGAGGTGCTCGTTGAGGAATGTCTGGAGAGCCTCAAGCTCGGAGGGAGTAAGAGAATAGAGGGTGCCCAATGGAGGGGAGGTACCTTCCTCCAAGTTGATCTTCAGATCATGTTTGCAATGTGGAGCAAGTATGGATGCTTTGCTCTTGCTAAATACATCTGTGAAGTCATGGTAGTTCAGAGGGATACCAGACAGGTCAACCAGAGCAGGAGATAGAGCCAGGTCAGCAAATGCTGACTGGAGGTTGGACTCCTGAGGGTGGATCTGCAGGCTGAATTGGGTAGAGCCCTGGAGGTGACAGGCCAGTGTGAAAGTGAGGGCACTGATGAAGAAGATGGGTGGAGCCTTGCATTCAAAGAAACTTGGTGAATCAGGTGTGATGGGGTCAGCTGGAGGGGGTGAGTCCAGAGGCTGTGGAGGTGAGCTCAGATTTGCAGGCATGGGCTGCTCGGATGGCTGGAACAAAATACTGCTTGAAACCCAATCAATCAACAGATTAAAACAGGTGAGCCAGTTGTGTCCCAGAACCAGTGAACAGGATCTGTCTAGCGGAATGATGTATAATGTCATCAGAGTGATGTTGCCAGTTTTAAAGCAAATAGTGAGATTGATAGCTTGAGTGATGGTGGAGTTAGATGTTCCATCGAAAAGTTGGAGTGGGAGTGGGAGTATGAAGTAGATTGAAAGACTGTGTTTATTAACAAAGTTGGTATCTATAAAACAATTGAAAAATCCAAAGTCTACAAATACAGGAAATGGGGGAATGTTCTGCTTGCAGATACTGATAGAAGGGATGAGAGAGCGAGGGTTGGAAAGAGCGAATGCATTGAGCCAAATCTCCTTAGATGCACAAGTTGAGTCAACGCAACCCCCAGACTGTGCGGAGTCCTGGAGGTTGCACCCTATTTTTTTGCCTCCAAGGAGGGTCTCCAGTTTGGCTTCTGGAGTTGCAGCCTTGGAGGTTAACTTCAGACACTCCTCGGCCATGTGACCATCTTGGCCACAGAACATGCACAGTTTCAGGTTAAAGCATCTCTTTTGCTTAGCTGCAGTGAGCTTGCCATCCTTTCCTAGTTTGGTGGAAAGATCAGGCTTGGGGGTGGCAGATATGGTGGCAAACTTTCCCTTGGAGTCCTTGGACTCCTTAGGACCATTGGAATTGGAGCTGCTTCTGGATTGGTGGTTTCTAGAGCCAGATAATTTGTCAGATTTGGTGGAGGGGTTGGTGGATGGCTTCACCTGGCAATTAACCTCAGACTTGTACTCTCAATAGTGCATATCAATAGCCTGGGCAAGGGTTTGGATTTTGGAGAGGGTGGGGGACTTCCTGACATGAGAAATCTCATCTTTGATCCAGTCAGGGAGACTGTTGTAGAAATGATGCTGGAGGGCACCTTTTCCATAGCCTTGGACTTGTGAAGTAATGTGGTTGAACTCAACCACGTACTTATTGATGTGTTGGGAATCCTTTATGGACAGGTGGTTGAGTTGGTGTTCTATGTTACCAATGGGGTTGTGGGGCCCAAAGTTTGTCTGTAGTTCCAGGATGAATTCCTGGTAATTATCCATCCAGACAGGACAGAGGTTCAGGTCCTTATCAAGGAGGAGGTCCAGTTCAAACCACCAGCACTACCTCCTTGAGGTAAGATTGTGTGAAGATGACCTTGGCACGATCCATCTAGAAGGTCTCAGGACAGTCTTAAAAGTTAAGTTTGCACTGGACTAAAAATGTCTGGAGGTTCCAGGGGTCAGTTCTCAGACCTTGGTGCAGGGGGTATTCTTGGTGGGGCATCAGCAAGAGGAGTGGGCAAGGCTGCAGATGGTGTCAGCAAGAAAGGTGAGGGTGTCCTGTAGGACTTGCTCATTGTCTTCTTGCCTTCATTTCCAGAGGCATCTTCCTTGTTGTCACTATTCTCGGGTCCAAGCTCAGGGAAGTCAGGGTCTTCATTGAAGGAGTCACCTGTTAGAACTGGGATTTCTGGGAGGTAACTCCAGAACTCTGGAGTTCGAGCAGGACTTGGCTTCACTGTATGTGGTGTGCCCTTGTTGCAACTCCAGAGATGTCCTGTAATTTTGGAACAGATGAAAGAAGTCAGATTGACCCTGTTGCAAGCAACAAAGGTCAAGGATGATTCAGAAGAAAGTCTTGGAGACTCAAGGGGGTCAGAGTGAGCTTGGAAGACTGTCCAAGTTGATATTCAAACTGGAGTATCTACTACAAGTGCAGAGACTTATATACAGGAGTAGAATATAGGTCTTACTAATAGTCCGAAGTGCAGATGCTAAGTGTACCAGAGCTGTGCTCCTAAGCAGAGCACAGGGACAGAGGGTGAACTGGGACAAGGCTAGTGGCTATGTACTATAAGTAAAGAATGGAACATAATACTAAGAACAAGGGATACTAAATAGAGGGGGTCCAGAGTGTCAGGGATGCAGACTCATTGAGAATGCACTGGAGGTCGCAGGAAAGAAGTCCAGAGTTGGGTCCAGAGTTAAGTCCAGAGTTCCGGATTGACAGATATGACATTACCCCACCCCTGGGACCTGTCATATCTGTTGAATCCGATACTCCGGACTTAACTCTGGACAACTCCGGACACCTTTCCTGGGGCCTCCAGTGCGTTTTCGATGAGTCCGCATCCCTGACACCCCGGACCCTCTGTATTTAGCATTCCTTGTTCTTAGTGTTACACCCCATTCTTCGCTTACAGTACATAGCCACTAGCTTCGCCCCAGTTCACCCTCCGTCCCT
>JBBPKS010000339.1:0-14405 GCA_038089355.1 Pulveroboletus ridleyi | reverse complement strand
TCTTCTTTTTTTTTTTTTTTTTGTTTGTGTCCCTCTCCCTCTCCCTCTCCCTCTCCCTCTCCCTCTCCCTCTCCCTCTCCCTCTCCCTCTCCCTCTCCCTCTCCTTCCCCTTCCATTTCTTTTTCCCTGCCCTCTTATCCACCTCCATCACTTTTCCCTGCCCTCTTATCCACCTCCATCACCAATTCCTCCACCCCCACCACCTCCACCCCTTGCACCTCTGCTGCCAGCCACTCTTTCGCCACTAGTCACCCCTTTACCACCCTCTCCCTATCTCCAGAGCTGCTCTGGACAAACTCCTCATTAGTTCAAAGAGCTGGGGACAAGGCATTCCTGTGCCCTCTGCATCTGCTTTAACTTCACCCACTGGTGGACCTCTACTTCTCCCAGTACCATTTAAATGACAGTCACACAGGTTGATAAATCAGCCCTCCTGAGTTGCCAAGACACTGTGAGCTCTGTCAACCTTCTGAGACTATTGTGGTTTGTGGGAGTGGTCTCCTCCCCATCTCAGGGATAGATATCTTCCTGTTCCTAACTGCTCTCCCCCTGCTCCGCCTCACTTTCACCACTCAAGACAATTACATCTGCTGAAGTTCATGCCTGCTTTGTTTTTCTGCTTGGTGATCCTTGTCTTTTCCGTTTCTCTCTGCATACACTCTCTGCTGTGGCCTCTTCTGGAGCTCTGTTCCAACTGCATGTTATGCACCATCTTTGCACCCCAATCTATATCCCACTTTCTTACCTCATCCATCACATGACTGGTCATGTGATAGGTCTAGATCATGATGTCATGCCTCATAGCCACTACACCCTTTTAATCCCATTCTTACACTTCTATATCACAGAACTCTCTTATGAGTGTGTACATTAGACTTACCATGTATAGTAAGTAGTTTATCCCACGGACCCTGTGGTCCACGTGCACCCCTCTGTACTATATAAACACAGGTGTCTCAGCTGGTCTCCCCAGCTTTGACCACCTGTTATCCTCAACTTATAACCTTGGTTGATTGAGTGCATGTGAGCTCTTCCTTCACATCTTCTCCTCACCAGGCTCGTAGAAGCCTGTGAAGCTGAGGCCAGTGGTATAAGCAATTTGTTGTTTGTAACATTGCATTATTTCCACACATGCTGACAGAGAACACACATCTTTGCTTTTAGTGCTCTGGAGCCTGGGACTTGCACCTCTCAGGTTTTCTGATGCGCATACACCTTGCACATGGTCGTGTGAACAGTCTGCTTTCTCCATCTGCGCCTCACCTGTCATTGATGATGTTAATGCCATGGCCGCCACCTGCTGTTCATCTTCCTTGCACTGCTGCTCTGTCTCGCACTGCCACACTCCTCAGCCTTCTGGCACCTGGTAAAAATGGGTCTCATGCCTGGCAGGTCCACCAATAATAATGCAACAGATGGCAATCGGCAACACATCCACCAGCCCTAATGGCTCACGAGCATCTGTCGATCACTTCCCCTTCTGTGATGCCACAACCTAAGTGCAGGGTGTGTTTTACAAGAGCCTTGCACATGCCTACATCCAGGTTATCCTCTGGGCTGCTTCCTAGGCTTGCAGACCTGAATATTTTGTTATTTCCACTAGATGAGTTCTCATTTGATTGAGGAGGTCTTAGCCATGCTACTGCCCCTGAGCAGCCTTTACATTTCAGTGGAACTACTCTGATCACTGAGCAAGTGTTTTTTTCAACCCATATTGCTTGTGATGCAATAACTCATCTCTGCTTAGCTCTATTGTGTGAGCTTGATATACGATTGGTGCTGATTGACGAGCAGTGCAATGAGTCCTTTGTGGAGCCCTCATGGGAGTTCCCCAACTTATCAGAGGTGCAAATCCCCTGACTTCCAACAGATGCCCTGGATTCAAGGTGCACAGGGAGTGTCCTCTTGCAACTGGGTGGCAGGAACTGGGGCAGAGAGACATGTGAAGGATTGATACATGTCTTCAAGCATGTTCAAACACTCTGCTACCCAAGTGTGATCCTCTTGCAGTTCTTCATATTCAGCCTTAAGCTGCTCATGTGCTTTAACTTGCCATGACAATTCTGCAGCCAGTCAATTATACTCTGAAGACCACAGTACATCTTTCTGAACAAAGGCTGCAGGCAGAGAAGAGAAGTGGGCCACTGGGGTGTTTGGCTGGTAAGTAGGGCAGGACCAGCTATGAGATGATTGGGCTGCAGCTCTCCTCTGTGTTTCTGGCCACAGGAGAAGATTGGAATCAGAATGCTATGAAAATGGTCAGAGCATATGCCATTAGGGGTGAATACCCACCTACTGGGCGAAAACAGTGACGCTGCACAGGTGATTGACTGGCCTCTGTGTGCTCTCGTAAAATGCTCACACCTTTTCTTGCTCATCCTACATGCCTGGCAGGCACCTCCAGAGTTGTGAATGCACATTATGCCTTTTGTTTCACAGCAGGAGCAGTCCATGTTAGCAGGGAGTTGGACAGAGGATGAAGAGGGATATTGATCTCTGTCCTCCTGAGTCATTGTGGTGTCCTTCCTTTGAGTCACAGCTTTTTCTCATCACTACAACATCTGTCCTTCATTCCTGCCATATTCTTTTTGCCCAGCCACTGCCAAGATGCCCTTGATAATCTCTTTTTTTACCTGTCTCACATATTCTTCATCTTCCTCCCTTTCCACATCATCATCATCTTTATCATCCTCCATTGCTTGTGCCTTCCTCTTATTGAGCACAACAGATGTGAGGCTAGACAGTGCAGAGAGTGACACTGCTACAGAGTGCAGATGATGCACATGCAATAATGACCAAATATGTCATCATACATCTATCTTCATTCTCTAGTGCAATGATTTTCTGCC
Organism: Pulveroboletus ridleyi; assembly: GCA_038089355.1. Classification (NCBI taxonomy): domain Eukaryota; kingdom Fungi; phylum Basidiomycota; class Agaricomycetes; order Boletales; family Boletaceae; genus Pulveroboletus; species Pulveroboletus ridleyi. Next base: position 11,556 of record JBBPKS010000339.1, on the reverse strand, counting down.
AGTCTGGCCAGAAGTTCTCACCACATCACCAATACAGGTCCATGGCAATGAGCAATCATGGCATCTCATTGATGTCAGTGGTGATGGCATGCACACCACCTCATGTGCATGCAAGCTGATTGTTATCTGTTGGAACATCCTGACCAAGTGCATGGCAAGGCAGTTGGGGGTGATGATAAGAGAGAAGTGGTCAGTGGATTGCATTTCTGGGAACAAGCTCATGATGGTGGACAAAATGTTCCCATTCTTCCTCCTCCATTGCCTTTCAGTGCTGTGCAGGGCCAGTCAGTTACCATCCTGGTTCCCAAGGTTGACTTACCACTTCCTTCTTCTTATGCCACTTCTCCTCCCTCACCTGCTCCCTCTACTATAGCTTCTTTGTCACATGCCAATCCCTCTCTGCTGCCTTGGGGGCAGTGACCAACACATCATTATTTGAGTCCATTAGAAGATTGTCTAATGCTACATTCTTCCAGTTACATTCTGACATAGGGGGGTTGTGATTGAAAAGTTGAAGTCTGATCCACCCCAACACGCCTCCTTAAGTAGAGATCTTATCTGACTCTTTGTACTGTAACACTATCTCTACACCAAACCTGGTACAATTTAGCTACTAATTTTAGTGCAGTCAGTCTTCATCTTCTATGTTCTTTGCTCAAGTGTCATTGCACATCTGCACCTCCTAACACCTCCAACATCCACATCCCATTCTGACATAGATACCCTGATGTGAGTATACATGGATGAAGGCCATATTCACACAAAACACTCATCTCAAAGTTTTGATATGCAGTCCAGGGGTGTGCCACAAAGAATGGTGATTAAACACAACTACATCATCCACCATCTCTAATACAGTCTTACTGCCCCCACCATGTGTTGAGATTGGTGATTACGCATTACCATGACTGACTACACTGCTGACTACAGACTGACCACATGTGATCAGTCACACTATTAACTCGCATGTAGGCCACATTGTGGCGTTACTTATTATTGTTTATTGTTATGTACACATGTAGAGTACATCCTGCGAGTCCCATGTCAGAACTCCTTAGTTTCTGACATCGGACTCGAGGTATGTGCGCTTTTAGCTATATCAATCACTAGTTTCTGACATCAGACTCCAGCTGCCTGATTCAGCTGTCTAACACCATGCACACCTGCCCTTTGATCTTCTTGATGGTTGCTTTACCCCTTATTCATCAGTCTCTGGGAGGTTAAGGAGGAGTGTTTAAACCTGACCTGCCTCTAAGAAACATTCTTGCATCATCGGTTTCTGACATATTCCAATTGCCACATGTCATTCCTGAAATGACATATTCCTACTCCTTTCAGTTTATATAGATGAGCAGCTCCCTGATGTCCTGTAATCTCACCTCTTTTCCTGCTCACCTTCCTCCTGCTTTTGAGTAGATATATTCCCCCCATTCCACTTTGAGCATTGCCACCTTGCAGTGGCCTTTCCACCACCCTAGCCTAGCACTATACTATACCTTTTCTCTCCTTTGCCTTTCCTAATCTGCCATTCAAAACACAGACTAAGTATTCACCATATGAGTATTCACCATATGAGCCTGTCTTATTCTGCACTGCATTCTCACCCCATTTTGTTCATAGCATCAAGCAATACACATTTTATCATGCTAGCTTCTATATCTAACATTTTTCCAGAGTATAATAACCAAAAACAGCCCAATATCTAGGATAATGTTTGCAGAATGTGGTGACAACTCAGGGATTAGTTTCACACCACCAGAAAATTCATTAATCTCAAGATCTGTTTTGAATTCACATATCATGGCAATCTTTATTTCTAGCATCCAACACCAACATCAGAACTCATTATAGGCCCATATTCCAACATCCAAAACTTATTCCTCCAGTACTCTGACATCTGCACTCATTCATCCTACAGATCTTCCAGAGTGCAAACTGGAGCATGTCAAAGTTACATTTTGTAGCTATGCTTAGTGCCAGCATCTGCTTGCCAACCCTTCAAATATTTATTGGTCATAGAGTCTACCCAACATGGCCAAGTTATGCTTTTTCTAAATCAGAGTGAGCTCTTGAACTCCCACAAGCTACTTGATACAACTCAAAGCAACATAGGGTACCTTGCTTCACCCTTCTTTCCAGCCCAGTCAAAGTTAATCAGCTGCAGCTTTCCCTTCCATGTCACCATCATGTTTGGCCTTTGCAAGTCACCAAAGATATAATCACCATTATGAAGTAGTTTGAGTGCCTCCTGTAACTCTGATAGAAAGCTATAAAATGCCTTTTTCATCTCTGTCAGCATCCGACCATTCACATATTCCATCACCACCATTTACAGGTTACTATAGAATGACATGTCTGCTGTCACATTGATCTGACCATGGTAAATGAGCTTCAGGACATATTTGGCCAATGCCATCATTCAGTGAGCATCTGTACTGTATGATGTCACAAATTTCACTATGATCTTCTTCAGAGGTTTCTTGACTGTCTTGGCAATGTATATATATAATGCAAGAGATGTATTTTTCAAGCTGTCTGCGATATTCAAACTCAATTAGTGTATCCCTGTCCAGGCATGCATTAGGAGAAGGAAAGAGTTGGGGATGTGAAGTGGGAGATGTATCAGGGTCACAAGGTAGTATGTTTACCAGCATTTTGTACCATGATTCCAGCCAAAAGACTAATTCACTAAGTATATGAAAGATGCATGTGATTCGCCAAAATTGATCATGATCATGAGTTGAGTGCAGAGGTATCCACACAAAGTTCATCAGTTGCCACACAACATATTTTCCTATAATAATCCCTCCTATGATTGTCAACCATGGTCCTGCATGTGCAACATTGAAAGAGGGGCCATAGCACTTCCAATAAAGTGCCTTATTCTTGCAAAAAATTGCTGATAGTGGCAAAAACAATAGATTGGAGATAAAAACAAGAATACTGCTTGTGTTGACAGGTCTGACCCACTGTTCCCAAGCTTATTCTTCTCTTCCCTGACAACCAGGTATGTTGCTAACTCTTTACACAAACTCTGTATAATGAAATCTGGGCAGCAATCATTAGAACAGATCAGAGAGGTCAGTAGGTGTCTGAGGAGCTTTGACAGGTGCACTCTAAAAGATTTACTACAAGCTGTCTCACTTTCATAGATTGGTCCAAATCCAGCCAAGACATCGTGCACCAAACCAGCTGTAATCTCATCTAACTTGTACTCTGGCTCGAACACCTTGCCTAAGAAGTGTGTGAATGCTGGACTGAATAACTGGATCAGAGGCCCCAGCATGCTCTGATTCATCACAACACTCTTTGATAAACTTGGCACATCTGTTATATCACATACACTGACCTAATTATTTTTCATCATTCCCTTTCTTTTTTCAATCACATGACCAGATCATGTATCTTGGGTCTAGACCTATGATGTCATATGACATCATACCTCATAGTTAACACACCCTTTTGATCACCATCCTTATGCTTCTATATCACAGAATTCTCCCACACCCATGGAATATCACTCACTATATATAGTATTAGTTCACACCTTACTGTACCAACCCTGTATGCACAGCATGGTCTGTGTGTAGTAGTCCACCATATATAAAGGGTGTGTCCTCAGCTGGTATTCCCAGCTTTGGCCACTTGTTCCTTGGATTAAAACCTTGGAGAATAAGTGTATTCCTTTGCTCTCATTCTCTCTGTGAGGCTTTACAGCAAGCTTTCAGTTGCTCAGTTTCAGTATTTCAACTCCATCATAACACTTGGCCAAAGCTTTATACTGTAATCTGAGTATATGCCCTGCCTGACATTCAGAGCTGAACTTTACAGAAGTAACCAAGAGTGCACGAGTGTTTATCCATCTCAGAAGAATCAAGAAAGAAAGCAAATCCATGTGTATGGTTGCTTGGCCCAGGTATAAGGGATATTGCATAGTGGCACTGTGTGAAGGGCTAGGGCATATCACCCAAACAGATATTCATATGGTCATCTGCTGTTATAAATAAGAATAAAGTTGCTGCTTGCCCATAGTGTACTAGGGCATCACCTCTGTGGTTTGAGGTGACCAGGTTTATGGAATATCTGTAACATCTGTCATCAGTGCATAATATGTGTTTGACACTGCTTGTTATCAGGCATCTACTCCTATGGGCTCTTCACCCATCAAAGCAAATTGTTGAAGAAGACCAACCACCAAAAACCCCACCTCCACACTTTATTCTGACCCTCACCTCCACAAGTGTGCCCAGAGGCTTGTTGAAAGATACAAGTCAGTAAGTACTGTTAAACTGTCTGCACCCAGATCCCCAAGTTTTGAAGGGCTCTACTTTGCCCTTCCTGAATTAGAGTAGCTAGCATCCCAACTCACTGCTAACCCAACTTCACTTATAAAGTGATCCCACTGTATTCCCATTTCCAAACTTCACCCTGAGATGTCATTATCATCTCTTTCCAACAATGAGCTGAAGGTGCTCCTCCAAGCCCTTCAATGAGAAAAGACTGACTCTCTGTTGGAAGTTGTAAAGATGGTTGTGAAGCCTAGAAAATGGTATGGTGACTGAAAAATATTTTGTAATTGGATTATGGGAATCAAGGTTTGAGTGTCCCTCCAAAAATGGGACACAAAGAAACTCTGTGCCATGGTGGTACTCTCACAGATGGAAGGAACCACTGTGTCCTTTGCAAGGCTCCAACTCAAAGAGTATATCGAGGAAGAGGAGAAGGATGTCACTGGGAGAGATGAAAAATCTCTCAGATATCTTAAGGGAGATGAGGGCTAGTTAACATGGCCTGAACTTCTTAAAGTAATAAAGGAGCACTTCCAGATTGATGTGCTTACCCATGAGAGCTTCAAAGCACTGACAGTGCTAAAGCAGAATGGAACAGCCATCAATATGTTTCTTCAAAAATTCAAGGTTCTCTTCCAGGAATCTCAAATAGAATGGTCATGAGATTGAATTCCTCAAGCAGGCCATGGATGCCTGAATCTACATGCAAGTTTATTGCATATGATGGTTGAGGAAAATTTCTATGATCTTATAGAAGCCTACCAAAAGGTCAACTGATCCTTTGAGTCCACCACAGTAGAGTGCAGATTCCAACCCCAGTGGCAGTGGGGGCTGTGATACTATGCCCCACCCAACAGTCTACCACCTAACCAGCAGTTGATGCAATATGGAACCTAATCTGGGTGTGGTGCACCTATGCAAATTGATGCTATTATAGGATAGCCTTAAAACCCATCCATCACATGTTACAACTGTGGTGAGGCAGGCCACATTCAGAAATACTGTCAAAAGCTGCAGAAGCTGAGAGGCCTGCAACAAGAAAGGAGTTAGCTAAAACCTCAAAATCTTTGATAAGCCTGAACCCTTGGGTCTGATGGTTATTACACTGAAGCATGGGTAGAGGACCCACATCTCCTGTGTCGCAAGCACAAACAACTATGCAGTTAACTCAAACTAGTTACCAAGATTACAAGGCTTGTGTCTATTGGGCAGATGTCTTTGAATCAGAAGCCAAGGCAAAAGTGTCCGAGGCTTTAAAAGGAAGCTGCTGACTGAGAGTAGGGTACTGGTTGGCAATATTTTATTCACTGCAAGGTTAAAAGCTGAAAAACAAAATAAAAAACTAGAAAATCTATTAAAAATCAAAAAAATAGTTACTGAGCATTTGGACCCTTGTCTAGGGATGATAGTGACATTGTAGTTAGATCTGATCTTGAGATGATGGACTCAGCCAGTTGTAGTAATACCCCTGTAAGTTCTATGGACATTCTTGGGTGCATTAGTAGGAAAGTAGTAGATATAGATGATTCATTGACTGTGCTCAAGAGGACCTTGTCGACAAGCACACACTAAGTATGGGTGGAAGTACAGGTATGGGCACGGGCATGTTGATGATGATAACTTTGTTGACAAGCATCAATATCTCCATTTACAAGTGATAAGGTTCATTTTCATCCAACTTCCAATTCTGTAGGTTGTTTAATAGAGACAGAGGGAATGGAGTAAAGGTTAAGCTTATCTGGCTCCATGTCACAAAATGTCCTCAGCTTCTGGTCTATAATCACCTTTTTGAGACCCAGCAGATTTGTTGTTGATGGGACATCAATCTTGAAAAACTTTTCAGGAACCCTGCCAAACTTCTAGCATTTGAGAGTTAGAGTTATCCTTTCCATCATGGCAGTCATTGTTGTAGAAGTGATGAGTCATGTGACTGCCACATAGGATGACTTGGCTTGGAATAGTAGAGATCTGTGCAAGTGTGTGTCACTCCATGTCAGATGTCAGATGTTATAGGTCTGAGTTGCCATTCTGTAACCCCATGTACCTGGTCACCCATACTATCTGTGATATCAGGGTGGGTTCCCTTTCATGGCACTTTGAAGGATATGCTTGTAGGACTTATATGATATCTGATTATGTAAGTATCAGACTCTAGTAGGAATAGTTTCTATATCATCTCAGTAACTGTCTATCACAGTCTACTGAGGTGAGCCACCCCTTTTACATAGTCTTGTCCTTTCACTCACATATCTTAGACCTACTGTGTACTATAGATATTGTGGAATGTATGTAGTAACTGTCTATCACAGTCTACTAAGACCTACTGCATACTATAGATATGACAGTATTCCATATTAAGAAGAATGCGGCCAGAGAAATCAATAATTATAAGGCCTGTTTGGTTGTATGCAGGTTCACCCAAGTCTATGGCATTGATTACTATGAAACCTATGCCCCTGTTGCCTGTTTCATGTCACTCCAACTCATCCTTGCCATAGCTGCCCAATACAACTGGGAGATCAATGTCTTTGACTTCCAAAGTGCTTTCTATTATGCTAGATCCTGAAGGGTCCAGTGCAGACTTGGCAAGAAGGTCCTAAACCTTTGAGTCAAGGGGGTTCCTTGCAAATAGCAAGGTCAAGGACTGTCCTAGTGGCAGCTAAACAGGGGACTTCCCAGTGAAGTGGGTGAACCAAGGACAATCCCTTGTGATCAGGATGGGATGCAGACATAAGCAAAAGCACTCACTCAGGTGTAGAGCAAAGATACAAGAAAAGGAATAGGAATTGTATAAGCCAAGTAGGTCTAAGCTGAAGATGCTGAAAACCACATGATGCATTTTATATATGAAGACCTGAGGATGCTGAGTAATTGTATAGAAGCAAAAGGAATATCAATATAAGAATTGTAACATTACCCCTGTTTTAGGGTGTGGAGTCTGCGATAAACATTAGAAATCATGGATCTGCACTCTGATATCAAGTCATTCCCCATCGAGTCATATCACTGCTACAAATACAATATCACTTTCATGGATGACTATATATCCTTTGCATGGATCACACCTTTGCACACGAAAGATGCTGCATTGACAGCAACCAAGCACTTTATGTCAATGATCTGGATGCAATTTAATGCGACGATCAAAAAATGGATGTCCGATGCAGGGGGAGAGTACAAGTTGAATGCTTTCGATAAGCTCTTAGCTGACAATGGGATACGTGTATTCCAGAGCGCTCCATATGTATCCCAACAAAATGGTCATGCAGAACACTTTATGCACACTTCCATGGATAAGTCTGAAGCTATGCACCTTGAGGCTTGCATTCCAGACAGTTGGTGGGAATTCTCAATGGCCCATATGTGCCATCTGTACAATAGGACACCACTCTGCCAACATAACTGGCATACCCCCTATGAGCTCCTTCACAAGGATAAGCCTGACATCAGCCACTTGTGCGTGTTTGGATGCACAGCATATATATTCATCCCTCAGGATGTGCGCACCAACAAGATGGCCCCTAAGTCAGAGCTGATGGTGTACCTAGGCATTGCTCCTGGACATGAGAGCAATTTCATTTTCATGCACTTTCCCAACAATGTCATCTTTACTTCCACGCATACTCTATTTGATGAAGCACGATTTCCTAAGTGTAATACTGCACCTCGCAGACAACCTACTGCACTAGACCCTGTTCCTGCTGTTAAGTGAGAACCCCCTCTAGAAGGAGATATGCCAGGTCAATTCCTAAGCACACCTGCATCGTCCGCCCCTGCTGATGCAGCGCCAGTCTCTCCCACTGCTCTTAGCGAGGAAGATGTTGAGCAGCTATGTCGGGAAGGGGGAGCTGACTTGGTTGCATTTCTCATATCAAAGGTAAACTCTCCAGCTGATTCTGCAGGATCAAAGCCAATTCATGAGTGGACATTTAGGGACATTCTTAAACTACCTACTGCAGACCAGAAGGAATGGAAGGCTGCATGCCACGAGCAGCTGGAGATGCTTAAGAAGCGAGACGTATATGAGCTAGTAGACTGCCCAAGAAACTGGCAGGTCATTAAGAACAGATGGGTCTTCAATGTCAAACCAGATGGTCAAAAACGTGCGTGATTAGTCATAAAGGGATTCTCCCAGATCAAAGGACTTGACTTTGATCAGATATTCTCTCCAGTTGTGCACTTCAAGACAGTGTGGCTTATGCTTGCACTAGCTGCCCTGGAAAACTGGCATATCAAAGCTGTAGATGTCCATAGCACCTATTTATATGGCAAGCTGGACGAAGAGATCTACATGGAACAGCCAGAGGGATTCAAACTTCCTGGCCAAGAGAACAAGGTTCTCCGCCTACTCAAGGTGTTATACAGTCTCAAGGGCTGGATTGACATGGTGGAAAGCCCTCAATCAGTCCATGAAAGAACTCGGCTTTGAACACCTTAAATCAGATGCTGGTTTATTTCTCTACAGAAGACGTGGCACCCAAATGGTTGTTGTGATTGTCTATGTAGATGATGCTATGTTCTGTGGACCCAACAAGCAGATTGTTAATGAGGTCAAATCCCTATTCATGAAGAAGTGGGAGTGCAGAGATCTTGGTGTAGCTACTGAGTTTTTCCATATGCATATCACTGCTCAGGATGCCAGATCCTAGTTGATCAGTGCGATTACTTAGAGAAAGTCCTAGCATGATTTGGCATGCTTAATGCCTGCACTGCTCCTATTCCCTTGCCTCAGGGGTACTATCCCCTAGATAATGATCAAACTGCTGATCCTGGAACTTGCTCATGATTTTAATACATTATTGGGTCTTTGCTCTATATCATGTTGGGCACCTGTCCTGATATTGCATATGCAATCACTGCCCTCTCTAGGCAGGCTGCCAACCCCACAGAAGATCATGTAAACAAAGCACTATACATCTGCCACTATTTACTTGGTACTCGCCACTACTCCCTGACTTATGATGGTGCCTCTGGGGATGGTATTACTGTGTGCACTGATTCAGACTGGGCCTCAGATCCAAATACCACGTGCTCTCAGACTGGCTGGTTCCTCAAACTAGCTGGTGATATATTCTCATGGCAGATCCAAATGCAAAAGGTTGTTGCCCTGTCCTCTACTGAGGCAGAATATATTGCCTTATCTGATTACAGTCGCCAAGTGATATGGATTCGCCAACTACTTGGTGAAATGGGATATAAGCTGAAAGTGATCCCTATATGCGGTGATAACCAAGGATCTATCTTCATGGATTCCAACTCAGTGACTGAAAAGTGAAACAAGCACATAGATATTCACTGGCACAGTATTAGAGACTGGGTAGCTGAGGGGAAGATTGAGCTCTTCTTCATTGAAGGTTCCACTAATCCTGCTGACATGTTCACTAAGAATCTTGGGCATATCAAGTTTGAGCAGTTCCGATCACAGTTAGGCTTGGTCTTTTATGATCACCCACAGGCTTAGGCCACGTCCTATCTCTGATTGCTTATATATACACCTTAAACCAGCTGCTTAGCAAAGGGGAGTGTTGAATGAGCTAAGACTTGTTCCAGCCCCATTCTACAGTAGAGTACAGTAGTTTACCTAGTATAGTGTATTACCTCAGCTGTACTTACATTTGGACTCAGTCATCTGAGTTTGAATCATCTCTTAATCCACTACCACTACCTTGTGTGAACGTTTCAGCCAATCACCTGTGCTTATGTAAGTCCTACTAGCCTAACCTCTGTAGCTTGTAGTGTGCCTATTCAACAATGAGCAGCAGGTCTTCACATTCACGGAATCCCTCGGGTATGGAGGGTGACCCAGATGAGTTATTATGTGTCCTCGAGTCAGGCTGATGACTTTCGTGCAGTGCCGTTTTGGATCACCTACACTCTCCATCGCACTTTCCTCAGTGAGTATGATCAACTCATTTTGATCTTTTTTCTTCTCTCCTTCTAGCCTTTTAGCCTTCCAACTACATATCTCCAACACCATTCTCAATTGCATTCACCATATCAACTATCTCCAGACTCTCAGTCTGCAAGACATCTTGGCTGGATCACTTTGTAAGTGGTTGTTCTTGTGAGGTATGCAGTGCTCGTCATGCTCACTATGGAGGTGTCGACAGTCTTATTGACTTTCTCAGTAGTTGTCTCCTCTTCTGACTTCTCTGCAGCCTTTTCGTCCTTGAGTGCCGCTGCCATGGCTGTGTGTGCACTCTGGTAGGTTATTGTCAGCTGTTCGAATTGAGTCGTCAGGTATTTGTAGCATTTGTATGCCATTTCAAGCGAGAGCATGTCCATTAAAATGGAATCTGGAATAGTAGATATTATAATTAACTTTGTGAGGCTTTCAGACTGCTGGTCTGAGTGTGCCATTGGTCTGTTGAGGTAATCTTGCAGTCTGTGCACCTCCATGGCTTCTGTGGTGGCTGTGCACCATTCTGTCCAATTACTGCTGTCATGGGAGAGTTCAATGGAGTTGTCAAAAATATTCATTTGCGAGTGAATTTGCTTGGCTATTAAGCACAAGTGGGGCTCATAACCTTTTGAAATGGTTGCTTGGCTCTGTAGTGAGCTTAGTAGCTAATCACTATAGTAGTGTTACCAATTGTCATATCTGTTCCAAACCCTGACCTCTGAACTCCTCACCCCTCTTTGTTACTCCACAACCTGGATTTCATACCTTGGTAATCTGGACTTTGTTCCTTCCTCTTGGACTTCCATAGTTACCATATTTAGTATTCCCCTTGTTCTTCCTCAACCCTTCATTCCTTCCTTGACCCTTCATTCTTACCTTAGACCTTTCACCACACCATATGCCTCCCCCTATGTATGTTCACCGTCTCCACATGCTTTCCTTTTACTCGACATACCTTATCATATGTTCCTCCATTCTTCCGTCCAAACTCCAATCGGACTTTCATATATAAACCCTCTGTACTCTATCTCTGTACCTCAGTATGAATATCACACTAGTCTCCTCCTGATCCTCGTTCAGCCTCTTACTCTCCCTTTCTCTCACCCTCCTTCTCTCCTATGAAATACAAGGACTGAATCTCGGCAAGGGCATGATGCATACACTGAGCAACAAAAGCATTGCAATGTTTGATACATTTGCATTGTGCATGAAATATAAAGCTAGGGCATGGGAATATTGCTTAGCGTTAGTGAGACGAAATATAGTAGGCACTCCTGGCTTGCTATTGATCCTTGGGTCATGTGATTTGGTTCAGAGGGTACAGAGATATGGCCATTTTAAGTTGGTTATGTCATTGCAACAGTT
>JBBPKS010000338.1:0-14406 GCA_038089355.1 Pulveroboletus ridleyi | reverse complement strand
AGAAAAGAAAACACAAGCCATTGCGGATTGGCCGGAATCAACACACCTTAAACAAGTCCAGGCATTCCTGGGCTTATGTAACTACTATCGCAAATTTATTGACCAGTTTGCAGAAATCGCGAGACCACTGAATGATCTCACCAAAAAAGACACCCCTTTCCGGTGGGGCGACACCAAACGAGCGGCCTTCCTCGCTCTCAAAAAGAAATTTATGGAAGCCCCCTTATTAGCGTACCCAGATAGTATGCGGCAAATGCGCATAGAAACCGATGCCTCCGATATTGCAACCGGAGCAATCCTCTGGCAGGAATGTGAAGATGGGCAATGGCGTCCTTGCGCTTTTCTCTCCCACTCCTTTGACGCCACCGAACGCAACTACCCCATCTACGACAAAGAATTGATGGCGGTTATTCGCGCTCTCGAAGAGTGGAGACACTATTTAATCGGACGAGAACGATTTGAAGTCTGGACAGACCATAAAAACCTGGAGTATTGGAAGAAGCCCCAGACTCTGTCAGGGCGCCAAGCATGATGGCACACCCTCCTCCAGGAGTTCAATCTCGAGTTCGTTTATCGTCCCAGGTCACTAAACCATGCAGACCCTCTCTCTCAGTGGCCAGACCATGGTGACACCGTCGAGAATCTCAGCAAGGATGTCACGATATTACCTGATAAGTTATTTATAAAAAATGTTACCCTAGAATTGCCCCTATTACAAAAAATACAAAAAGAATCACAAAAAATAAATGACGTTCTTAATTATACATACGATAGTAAACGGGAGGTTTACCTCCACGACTTCACCGGCCGAATCTATGTTTCACCTTCCATTCAAGCCAAAATTCTTAAAACATGTCATGACGATCCCCTGGGGGGTCATAACGGGCAGGCCCGCACATACCATACCATACACCGTTTCTTTATGTGGCCGCAGATGCGAAAGGACATTATCTCATACATAAACCACTGCTATACGTGCACCCTCACGAAGGGTTCGTCTAAAGCACCAGCAGGAAAAATCATACCCCTTCCTGCCTCTTCTCACCCCTGGGAAGATATTTCACTAGACTTCGTGACAGGATTACTGGAGGTTGATAAATTTGACTCCGTTTGCATCATCGTTGATCGATTTTCCAAATAAGTCATCTACATACCCTGTTCCAAGACGATTTCATCATTAGAATTAGCTAAACTATTCCGCGATCACGTTTGGTCGCAACATGGCATCCCCTGTACGATAGTATCAGATCGGGGCCCGCAGTTCATGTCATCCTTTACGACCAAACTCTGTAATTTATTGGGCATTGAGCAAAAGCTCTCCACTGTGTATCACCCGCAAACGGACAGACAAATGGAGCGAATCAATCGGGAGATGGAGCAATACCTAAGGGCATATGTCGCCAAGAGACAGGACCAATGGCTCGACTACCTTAAACTCGCCCAATTCCACCATAACAATTCACTCTCCTCCTCCATCGGATCCTCTCCGTTTGTGGTTACCCGAAACTACTCCCCCCAGATGGGTTTTGAAGGAGCTTCGGGGACATTGGCTGGAAACTTCCATGCGGGCACAGGTCGCGTGCACCAGGAGGTGCAACAGGCGCTGGAACGCACACGCGAAAAAATGACTCGCAATCAGGACGCCGCTAGATCGGATGCACCTGGTTACGCACCCGGTGACCAAGTCTGGCTCAGTACAGATAATTTGAAATTGCCGTACACCACCCGTAAATTAACCCAGCGATGGCTTGGGCCGTTCGAGGTGATGCGAACCCTCCCCAATGCAGTTGAACTGTGTCTTCCCGCATCTTTCAAGATTCACCCAGTGGTGAACGTCTTGAAGGTGAAACCCTACCGATCCCCGCTGCCTGGCCAGCCGATCTCTCGCCCAGACGCGATTGAGGTCTCGGAGGAGGGACACCCTGAGTATGAGGTTGAGGCTGTTGTCACCTCCCGCTTGAAGCATGGGAAATTGGAGTACTGGGTTCGATGGAAGGGCTATGACAAAACCAACAACACGTGGGAACCGGCTTCCCATCTCAACAATGCACGTGACGCAGTTGATGCCTTCCATCATGCCTTGCCCTCTGCCCCTCGCCCCCTCTGTGGACTTTCACTGACGGAAATGAACTGACTATTCGCTGTTTACGGCACTGAAGCTGGTACTCCGTTTGCGACGACTCATCTGGAACTTGAGTCATAGCAAAGGGGGGTAATGTTATGAACCACTTCAGCCCCTTTCTTCTCTCGGTCACGTGACTCATCACATGACCAGGGTCCAGACCATGATGTCATGCCTCATGGCCAGCATGCCCCTTTAATCTCCATTAACCCTGGTGGGAACTCTCTCACATTCGTGTACTATAGTCTATCCATGTATAGTAGTTTATCCCACGGACCCTATGGTCTGTGCGCATTCCTCTGTACTATATAAACCCAAGGGTCTCAGCTGGTGTCCCCAGCTTTGACCACTTGTCTTCCCGCTACCTTACAGGTGATTAGTGCGCGTGAGCTCGTCTCTTCTTTTCCTTTACCTTGCCAGGCTCGGTAATAGCCTGTGAAGCCGAGGCCGGTGGTGTGTGCTCTTAGAGTTCGCAACAACAAGGGTGCCATCAAAAAGGCAGAGATGTTTATCAAACAGACAATGCCATTCAGCATTCACAAGAACAATCACTGACTTGCACTGGCCACCAAGCAAGGATGGGGCATATGTGAGAAGCTTGCTCTCATCATTCAGCCTAGCCCCACCAACATCACCACCACCATGGTATGGTAGAATGGCTTCTTCACTAAGCTCACTGAAGTCCATCGGCATATTGATGAAGAGGAACTGCCCGAGGACATCAAAGGTGAAAGTCTTGGGAATTACATCATCTGTATGAGTCGTATCGCTGATATACATGCAAGGAATGTCAGCATTATCAAAAAGATGGTAGACTCTATCATGGTCCCAAACCTTGGCCTGTTGTCTCCTGATCTGGCATCTGCCAAAGTGATGACACCCTTGAATCAGCTTTGCAAGGCAAGTCTCACAAATCAAGGAGATCATTTCTTCTTCTTCTCACTTTCAGATCAACACACACAGGCTTTGATGATGGAATCAGAGAAGTATCTCTTCTGTCTCGATAATCCTAGCAAAGACATTAACACAGCCTTCTTTCATTCTTCATGTATGGCAGAGATGTTTTCAGAATACATACCAACCAATTTGCCAAGGACAGTGATGCCACTCAAGGAAAAAGAGTTCTGGAACACGATCGAGGAACCATCTACTTTGAAGGAGATCACCCATCTCAACCTCATGACCTCCACAAACTGCAACATTCTTGACAAGGACTTGAAAGAGAAAGAGGACAAACTCAAGGTGACAGAAAAGGTCAAGAAGGAAAAAGAGAAGGTCATGATCATCTATGACAGGCAAACCCAGGCCAAAATACATATACAGAAGAGGAAAGGCGCACACAAATATTCCTAATACTTGCATATGCACTCATTGCTAACCCATATTTATATTATACTTGAATAGAAAAGAAGTCCTTCTCTGGGTCTGGGATGGAATCAGAAGACGACAAGAAAGATGACAACCATGAGCACAGCTGGGACCATTTACCATCTCTCTCCCTCCTGGCACCTACCATTTTAAGGAGGAGCTACTGCCTTGGCTCACAAGACTGCTCCTAAGGTCAAGAAGGCCCAGATGCCTGGAAAGCATATGGCTTCCCCCCCTCCTGGACATAGATTCTAAATGCCTTCACAGATAACATATGAGAACCTGAGCAATCTGTGGACAGCTCTGACAAAGAGAGCAGACCACAACATGTCTCAAGAAAAAAGTCATGTATGTCCTCACCCACCATGCAACTCAGTCTAGATCTTCATTCCTCCTCCTCCCCTGATTTATTAGCATATGTTCCCTCTTCCTCTGCACAACACCACCAAGCATCCTCATCAAAGTGGCCTGTCTCTGACATTGAACATGGATCAGATGAAGATCACAACAATGCCTCTCATGCACAACATCAACACACAATCCTCTTAGCAGACACAGCAGCAGACATGTCTGAGGTGGGAGACATCTGGTACAGCTGGATACTGTTCCAGAAGGAATTCACAGCCTGCAACTTCCAATCTGAGATGGACAAGATCCCTATCTTGTTGCACATTCTGCAGGACATCATGAGTCTCACAGTGTTTTCTGCTGAGCCAATCTGCCAGATAGCTCTGAAACATGTGGCTGCCTTTACAACAGAGCCACATGCTGCTGACATCATGGAAGTCATTGCTGACCTTGCTCAAGTGCATGACATCAATACTATCAGGAACAACACAAACAACTCAAAGTGAGAAGTAAGTGAGGCCGAAACCATGGACAGACTAAGGTGTGGCAATAGGCACACACGCAGAGAATGAGCCACAGCGATGAGAATTCCAAGAACGAAGGCTAATTACAGGATATGTACTACTTATATAGGTACTTCTAACCCTAATGCCTGCTAAGCCCTAAGCAACGATCAAGATCTGGTTAAGATCTGAACAAAGCCCTTGACCTGGTATTGTTAATGGATCAATGATCTATGGATATAAATAGGTTAATGCGATTGGTCTACAATCAGGTGTGAAATATAAGTAAGCTGGTTTGTAAGCAGCTGATAAATAGAATGGAATGACATAATAAATATGGAATGATGTCAGAGGTCGTGTCAATAGGCTGGACCTTGACGTTGATGGAATAGAATGAGCAAATGAGGGTAGCCTAGACCCGAATTAGTGAAATAGTGAAGGAAAGCTAAGATAAGTGGTGAATTAAGGAAATGGGTTTAAGATAGGGGCGTGAATATCATAATGTAGACATTGAGAAATTGTGATTCTGACAAATACAAAGTATCTGACATGGACTGAGAAATGGTCCAAGTCAAACTATGGTATGCAGCCTCTTAGCAACAGCAACAATCTATATGGTACTAGGCTCATGTCCCAGATGGACACTCAGTTTGGGGCATCTTCTTCCAGTCATCATTGTTATTGTTGTGTATAGTTTTTCTTGTTCTATCATCTTTTGTTTGCTAGTCCAGTCAGTGTCATCATATCACCATATTTGTCATCTATATCCCATGTCCCTTGTCATCTGTCTGTCACCCCACCCATATTTCCTTATTTGATGTAATACCAATATTATTTTTCAAAACATGTCTGATAAAGGCATCTGCATAAGTATGTGTAAAGTTATGCATACCCACCAGCAGACAAGTTTTTATTCACTAGGCAGTTGCACACACACAAACTGATTATGTAATCTTTTGTGTGTATGTATATAAACAATCTGGACAGAGTGTGGCTGTGCTGAAACCACTCTTTTACTGTAACTATCACCTTCTCCATTTGGAAAAGAACCAAACAGATCACAACAATGGCAAGCAATATACAAACATCTCTTTGCCTAAGTACTGCTAAAGTTATGCTCACTCAACCTAGTCTCAACAAATTACCAATAATACCTCTGCCACTCCCATTGCTGCTGACACGACCATGTCTACTTATATGGTGAAGTAGTTTCTCTGCTATCATTCCTTCTCTTGTTCTTATTCCCATCTCCAGGAAATGAACTTTATTCAGGTATGTGTCAAGCAACATGCATAAGTATTCTGAATACTTATGCATGCTCTTTTACCTTTCACTTTAAGAAGATAGCTCAACATATGGGCAACCAGGTGTGTGAATATTGACAAAAGTATTCCAAGTACTTACACTTCTAGCAGGCAAACAATGATGAGAGCATGTCTATGGACAAGGAACAAGAGCAAACATTAGAGGTGAGTGTCACATGTCATCATCATCATAGATTTTTCTTCTTAATACCCAACAGCAGACTGAGGAAACAGCAGCTGCCACCACCACCCTACATAAAACAAACAAGGGAAAATTGAGGGAAAAACCTATTGATATCACTCCCAGAGAGGAAGAAGAAGAAGAAGAAGAAGAGGAGGAGAAGAAGGAGGAGGAGGAGGAGAGAAACCAAGCAAGTGAAAATGAGATCTGTGAGGTGAGTTATTATCCACCTTAAATCTAATTAAAAAAATAACAACTCCTTTTCAGCAGGAAGAAGAGAAGACCACCATTTCATCTAAGAAAGGAAAGGTAATAATCACAGTGTGTAATTATTCTGAATACTTACATATCAAGCAAACAGGGCAAAGAAAAAAGGGCTCCTCACAGCAGAACAAAGAGAATGAAAAAGGTCACAGCCAAGTCTATCATGAGTCATGAACAATCTAACACAATGCATTCACTCACTCACTCACTCACTTCACACACACAACTTTTAGGGGGTGAAACGCAAGGACATTCAACACATCCTTGAACAGATTCATGTTGATCTCAAGAAAGCCACTCTTGGCTATGTGCTGATGACCTTGCACAATGAGAATAATATAGGTTGTGGGCCTAAGATTATCGTTCAGTTCATCAATCCTTGCTCAATCAATGTCAAATATGCAAAGAACTTCAAGTATTCTGTCATTCAAAAGGGGTTACAAAACAGAAAGGTAGAGAATGCAATTATAGTAGGGGTGCAATGTAACTGGGTCATCAACACATCCTTGCAACCAATGCAGGAGGGGATTTACACAAATCAGGTCATGTGGGCAAAGTCATGCTTTCAAAAGGAGGAGGCAATTCTTTATAATAGGAATCATCGCCTCAACTATATGAGAACAGAGGCCCCTTCTTGTCTTTTCTATCACAAGTACATCATTGCAAAGGACAACCTTGCAAAAGCATCTAGCCCAGAGGAAAAGCTTCAACACAAGACAGTGATGAATGCCATGCAAACTGCAGTGGACAAGGATGGCATATGGTTAGTGCAATTCATGGACCTGGATGAGTCCTGTGTAAGTATATCAACTACTTACACAAGCTCAATGCCACCTTACCCTCCAGACGTCATCAAGAACAGCAAAGATGCCTCATTGCTTCAACATCATTTAACAACCAACTCATTGCTCACAAATCTGGAGGACACAGACAATATCAAAGTGTCACAAGTGTTGCTCATGATGGCACCTATGACACCAGCCCAGTGTCAAATGCACATTGATGCACTCTGTGCACAATTGACTCCTTTATCCAACCTGTACAAGATTCTCAAAGACCTGACCATTTGCACAGCTGCAATGAGACTGCTCACCTGGAAACATTTCCAAGGCACCACATCAGATGCAGATCTCACAGCATGGCACCTAGTAAGCTGGTTGCCAGTCTATGGTGGGGTGAGCATCACATAGTCATTGTCTTCCTTGATCCTGACAATATACACAGCTGATAGAAAAATTTGCCCAATATATGATCAGCTCGCTTTTCTTTTTGTCTGTCCCACTGGAGCTACAGAGCATTGCCAATGCAAACAGAGAAGCAGCAAGTAAAGGATTGGATGAGGACAAGTATCAGTCATATGTTGTGGCTCTTTTCATGCATAAGGTGACAACAATGCATAGTAGCGAGATGGAAACTGAATGTCTAGGTGCATACTAGCTGGATGCATAGACAACAGACTTTGCGGACCTTGTTTCATCCACCAATCAGTTTGAGAAGTTTGGGTCCAAGCACCCAGGAGAGAAGAAAGAATATATGGAGGTGATGGAAACATACTGGGGATGTGTGAAGGCACACTGTGCTAGGTTAGCTCAGAGTCCACCTGACAGCCTCAGTCCCAAGGCTCTTCTCATCATTCAGCATATGGAAAAGAAAATTGATTGGATATGCACAGGTTTGGTGTTTAAAGGACCTATATTCCTATCTCTTCTCCCTCTTTCAAACAAATTTCTCTTGTCCAACATTTTAAAGCTTTACTTGAATGATAAAATGTCTCTGGACAAGGTGATCCTTCATGTGAGCTCCTTCTTTCTTTTAACTCAGCATTCACATGCTCACTCATACCCATGCCTTATACACATGCACCACCACCACCAGATGACTCTTTCAGTAGAACCAATGGCAAAGTTAGTCATCAATCAGCACGACAAGCCTGTCAAAGGCAAGAGGTTGATCCATCCCTGGACTACTTATACAGGCGCACTGTTTGCAAAGGTGGCTAATGATGAGAAGGCTAGCAACCAGGTGAGCATAACTAGTTGCAATACTTACGCTACATTCACTCACACAACATATAAATATATTCAGTTGTTCTCTGTCTTGGTTCAATTTCACAGAAGTTATCTGCTACCTCTCACCCATTGGTCCAAGGACCTGTCATTCAGACTTGGCAAGCTGGACATTGCAGAGCATATCCAGAACAAGCTGCTTACAGCTTATGTTGGAGATATTATCAGGACCTATGGCCAGGCAGTGACAAGACATCACATAGTCACCCAGGACAGGACACACCCATTTCCATCAGTGTCTCAAAATCTCAAAACATTTGAGAGTGCAACTGAAAATGAATACATTGATGATCTTCATCACATGCTCCACATCACCTCCTTGGAATGGCTTGAAAAGGGTGCCATAAAGAAGATGGAGACATTCATCAAGCAGATGCTACCTTTCAGCATATGCAAGTCAGATCATGAATTGGTGCTTGCTACAGAGGAAGGCTGGAAGGTGCGCAAAGCCCTGGAATCTATCATCAATGGCAGCACTTCAAATCCCATACTCTGATGGGACAACTTCATCCCACAGCCCACCCATGTCAGATGGATTGACAAAGAAAAGACTTCAGAGCTGATCACTGGGGAGAGCAAAGGAAACTGCATCATTCGCATCATTCACATGGCTGACATTCATCAGAAGAATGTTAACACAATTCAGAAAATAGTCAACATGGTCATGGTCTCTGATCTCAGTCTGCTATCTCCTGGGACAACATTAGCCAGCATTGCAGGACCTTTGCATACTCTCTGTGAGGTAAGGCCAGATAGCCATTCATTGATAAGCCATATGACTTACCTGCAAGTAACTATCAGGCAATCATCCAGAGTGAAAAACATCTCATACATCTCAGCAACCCAAGGAAAGATGTGAATGATGTCACTTTTCAAGCAAGTCATATGGCAGATCTCAAGCAACACTATATTCCTTTATTTCCTGAAATTTCCACAGAGGATGAAGAATCTGAGTTTTGGAGACCTATCAAGGATGAATCTGCTTTGCAGCAGATCTTGAGTTTGAATCTCACAATCTCAATGAATCATAAAGTGCTCATGCAAGATGAAAAGGAGAAAGAGGAAAAGCTCAAACTTCTTGCAAAGATCAAAAAGGACAAAATGAGATCCAAAATAGTATATGATCGGCAGACAGAGTTAAAGCATTGTCACATGGAGAGAAGATGTGCATAACTATTCCTAATACTCACATTCTTAACTATTTTCAAAGCAGCCCAAAATTCTGCATCAGTTATAGAATCAGAGGACAAAGAGGAGGAACATGGCTATGAGCATAGCTAATCCACCACCATCTGTCCCTCAGATATCTGAACTGCCTTTATATATATATATAGCTTCCCTGATTCAAACACCTGTATCAAAGGCCAGAAAGACACACACTTCTGGCAAACACAACATCCGAGAGCCAGGCAAGTATTCTCTCCTTTTTCTCTAGAGCATAAGTATGTGGATATTTACACAGAGCATCATAATATCAGAACAAATGGTTGAAAGCACAGATGATGATGAAGCACCTCGAAACACAAAAAGGCTTTCATGTGAATATCCATCCACATCCAATCTTCTGATATCATCTTTCTAATGATTTTTCCAGTGTTCCTCCCCTCCCCTCCTCCTCAGTGTCCCACCTCATCAAAGTGTTTGGCATCTGAGATCAAACAAAACTTGGATGAGGATCATGATAACACATCTGATACCTGACACTTGCACATGGATCCAGATGCATCTGATGCAGATGCTGAGAGCATCCTCTCATATAGCTGGACCTTGTTCCAGAAGGAATTCCTTGATATAAACTTTCAGTCTGAGATAAATTACATTCCTATCTTGTTAAGAATCTTACAGGATGTTATGAGCATGATAGAGTTATTCACTTACTCTGACCCTGCCAGCAACGTGGCACTGAAACACATGGCTGCATTCACCCAAGAGCCACTTGCCACTGATGTCATGAGTATCATCTTGCATCTCACAGAAGTGCATATTGTTGATGACAAGTATTAGATATGGGCAGACAAGTGGGCCAAGACAAATCATGGCATGCAATCCATCAAGAATGGGGATAACCTCTATGGAACAAGACTCATGCTTCAGCTGGACAAGCAATTTGGGGCCTCTTCTAGTTGTAGTCATCATTATATATAATTTTTGCATTAGTTTTAACACTGTGAAGTATAAACACAAATCATATCTTCATATCCTTGTGTAGTCTGATATACTTAGTAAGCTGCTTATATAAGCAGTATCCATATATATAAAATTCCAAGTAGGTATGACTGTATGAATTCATAACTCACTTCTTTATCACTACCTTCCTCATTTAGGTATCAAACAAACAAACACAAACAATGTCCACCTCTGCTCAAGTAAGCTTTTTTTCTTTCTGCCAGCCTAAGTATTTGGAATACTTATGCAAATCAACAAAAGGCAACCATCTCACAGGCAAGTTGAATATCTTAGCTACTTGCTTAATCACTCAATCACTCACTCATGGGCATTCAATCAGAACCCAGCATAGGTAAGCCCAGGCTTGCATATGTATTCCATATACTTATGCACACTCCATTCAGAGCATTGCCATGAACAGCATAAGTGTCAAGCTTTCAATGCTTGCATATGTATCCAAATACTTACACACACTCTATCCAGAGTATTGCCATGAACAGTGTAAGTGTCAAACTTATCATATTCCTATACTGAATTAACTATAAAAAAAACATAACAGACAACAGAGCATACTGACAAGGTAGTAGTGTCTCTTTATTTTTTTGGGTCCTATCTAAAATTTAAACAAATACACTTGTTTTAGGCATCCAAGGCAGCAGTCACTGCCATTATGAGAAAAAACAGCAAAATCATGAAAAACCTCCTCAAGTTTATTAATGAAAACATCATGGTGGACACCTTTGATCTCATTCCAGATGGTAACACCTACAAGTCAACACCCTTGATCATTGAGTTTCTGTCTTCTTTTCTCAATGTAAGTCATCATATATATATATATGTCATATCTAAATCATTGTTTCATCATTGCTTTCATTTTTTCAGAGCTTACAAGCTCAATCAGACAGACAAGCCATGTTTATCTCCAATACATTTGGCAAAAAAGGTGTTGTGCCTGCTTGGATCAAACACCAGCATCATTTGTATCCATCTCCTGATTTGGATCAGTATGAAATTGCTAGTCATTCTACTCAAGCACAATTTTCTGGCCTATATGATCTCCAGATCAAGGCTGAAATTCAGGAAATGGATCTCAGCAGACTAGATATCCAGACAGGTCATACACTCCCTTCTTTATGCATAGGTATTCCAAACACTTATGCCAATATAACAGACATCTCTAAAGATATTGAGTCAATGTCCATACAAGCAATAGAGGATATCAAGATCAAGATCAAACAAGAACCACAGGAAATGGATACTGAACAATGTCAGTGATCAATAACAATTCATTGATATTATCAGCTAGATAATGCTATAATGTCTTGTGTACAATTTGCCTCCCCTGCCTACTCTCAAGTGTACCCATGATATTATCAACATCAATAACATAGAGGATGATACCATCAAGGACACTGACAAGCATGAATTACCTTCAAGGCCTGCTCAAAGGCCACAACTTCAAATCAGAGACACTTGACTGGTGAAATGTGAGTATTTAATGAGTGTCACTTTCATTTCATCTTTTCTGATCATTCACAGCACAAATCAAGCTATATGGATGGTCCAAATTAAGGACCTACATCATAAACACACACTTGCCATGAGCAGAGCTCAAGAACACACCTGCAATGTGTCAGATCATACAAGATCTTTTTTTCACTTGCATCACAATGACAAAAGACAGACTGGCACAGCAGATGGTATTAATCGTGAAAAAGGAAATGGAAAAGTTACCAAAACAGCCACCCTTAACCAAGCTGCTGGAACTGATCAATCTGTTTAATGATGTCAATGACCCAGAGGTGGCAAAGATGATAGATATGGCAGACACATTGAGGAATTCATTTTCTGTAATGAGATGCTACCTCTGAAGAGAGTGGATAATTTTTATTCTGGAGTTTTGGCAGACTTTTGGATGGATGAACATTTAAAAGAAACAATGTGATGTGGATAGGATGGTCAGATTAGACAATATCTGGCATGAATGATCCTATTTGTTATATAAAGGAATTGGGCTATGAAATAGACTGTTATTCATAAATCATATCTAAGTGAGAATAAGAAAGAGTGACATATATAAATAAGATACCTAGCCTGCACACTATAGGAGTCACTGCCTGCATATTTATACATAGCAAAATATAGACACTAGACACTGACCAAGTCCATCTACAAAAGAACCTAGCAAAGCCAGCCATTCCATGCATGCATAAGTATTTCATATACTCACACACACACACATAGAGCCACAGGCACAGCCACTTATCTGGTCATTTTGGATATACATAAGTAACAAAATGAAAATCATGGGATCCCCAAAACAATGATTGGAGACGATAGAGGACATATATAGGACCATCCCAAGCTACTTTTCATAGAGATCCATGGTGTGATTCTTGAGATAAAAATCAAACAAGGTGTACTTTTGGCCATGTGTTACATGACAATAAAGATGACCTCTGGGGGACTTTTAAATGTTCTGAGGCACTTCAGAGGCCTTCAAATCCCCTTGGAAAAATGCCAAAATGGTCCTGGGAAGATGTCCTCCTAAGATATACCCTGTATGAGGGGGAGGGGAACACATATTTCTGCAGTGAAATTTTTGCAAGCTTAGCCAATGTTACCATCGTCTTCGCAAGGCCAAACAATGGTAGGGACAGTCTCTTTGATGTCCCTAGCAAGTCTCCTTGAGGCTACAAAAATTGATCTTTCTACAGGGGTGAGAAAGATGATGTTCATAGCGTGTGAAATAACATTACAGTGCTATTCCAAACTACTGTAGCAACTTCCTAGACCTATTTAGAGCCTAGGAAAAATAGCAGAATAACTCCCAGGTGATGTGGTTGTGTAACATGGTTGAGGGAAAGGGGAAAGGGGTGCAGGTCATGCCATGTACCAATGTGATTTTTGGGGGCTTAGTGAATGTTACCATCGTCTTTGGAGGGTCATACAATGGTAGGAACAGCCTCTTTGATGTTCATAGCAAGTCTCCTTGAGGCTACAAAATCCATCTTTTCATGCTTGCATAAATCACTACACTTTTGGCTACACTTTTTGTACACTTTTTCCGTACACTTTCACTACACTTTTCACTGAACTTTCCTACACTCTTGCCTACACTTTTGCTACACTTGTCTGCACTCTTGACTACACTTTCCTACGCTTTTGCCTACACTTTTACCTACACTTTTCTGCTCTCTTGACTACACTTTCCTACACTTTTGGCTACACTTCCTACACTATCAACTGCTTGATTCACAAACATGTCTGAATCTATATAAACTTGCTAAAATCTGTGTGAATTGAAATATAAATCAACTATACTTGCTGAGTATTCCATCCAATCTTGTGTCTTCAGATCCAAAGGATTCATTGAGTGATTTGAGAGCCAGCACCTTACCTGAACTAGCCCAAATCTGCATATTCATGAGTATACATGTAGATCTCTCAATAGAGTTCAGAAACCTCCTGAATCTAGGTTCATTAAATATATATGTTCATGAGTCATTCATTGGTAACTCATTTGATGCAGTGCATTGTGATTTATCCACCCAAACTAGTCTGAATCTCTTAAATCTGGCACAATCTGTATATTTAGGGATATAGATAATTCAAATGAATATGGAACCCCCCCTCCCAAATATGGTTCATTAAGCTTCTATAGACATGAATGATGAAATTGAGCCAGCCCAATATCATTTGTGTACCCAAATCTCCCTATCCTAGGGTGTATATAATCAAAGTGGGAGAAGAAGTGATTATACAGTGACCTCCAAAACTATTGCAATGTTTGGTGAATTTTCATTGTCTAAGATGTAGAGCATGACAGTGTGGGAATCATGCTTAGTCATAGTGAGACTAAATATAGTGCATGCTCTTGGCTACATGATTGCCCCCTAGGTCATGTGATTTGGCTCAGTGGCTGTGAAGATATGCCAATTTCAAAACAGCAGTACCATTGCAATAGTTTTGCACCTTTTACTATCTTGAATGTATTAGTACTTGGTATAGCCTCCTTTTGCCTTGAGTACTGCCTCAACCCTCCTAGGCATACTCTCAATCAACTTCTGACACTCCTCAGGTG